>CACKRE030004594.1:120713-141621 GCA_902602495.3 Ectocarpus sp. CCAP 1310/34 | reverse complement strand
TATTCGGCGAGTCGCATGAAGGGTGCGCTGCATCCTGCTAATGGTGTTCGGCATCTTGTGCGTACTTCCTTGCTTACGGATGACAGCTGCGTATGACGAAATTTATTGTCTGGTGCTTTCACTTCCACAGACAGTTGTAAGCACTGTGTAACTGCCTCGAGGGTGCTTGACCATTTTAACACAACGTGGTGCGATCATCCCCCTTGCGCGGAGTGAGGGTTCTCCACCCCGCACAACATGATCTACTCGACCACGATCATGGTTACCCCCCCCAAAAAAAACAGAGGAAAAAAAATAACGGTAACCTGGTTGCCGAGTTCACGAAGTGAATTCGCTCGTTTTACAACGTCGTTGCCAAGCGACGAAAACCTAACCCCGATGGCAAACACCGGGGGGGGGATTGTTGGGGCGTCGGGTGGGAAAGGCAGCTTCTTCGATTATTGTACTGCACCATGCCTGCGCTATTGGCTTTCCTGCGTTCTTGGCGTACCCAACGAACAGATTGTGCCTTCGGCTGGTCCGATTGCCGGCCACCCAAACGCCTAACGCCGTCATCACCAGCAACCAACCGCAACCAATCGCAGCGACAACACCTATCAGAAGTACAACCGTCCGCGCGACAGCAGGCGCACCCTTTTGGAGATGCCCAGCTTGTACGCCCTCGCGAAGCTCGTGCTGTCCGCTGTTCGCGATGCCTTCCCCTCCCCTTGCCCGAGGCTAGCCGCGGCTTCGCGGGCGCGCTCCTTGATTCCCCTCTCTCGCTCCGCCCGCCGGGCGGACCTTCTTTTGTTCTGATCCGCAAGCGCCCGGGCATCCTTTGCGGAAGCCACTACTCCCGCAGCTACCGTGCGACACGGAGAAAGAGGCCACAGGAACGAAACATAGCGCCATCAACCTTGTGTTGCTTTAAGACGCTTCCCCGATAGAGCGTTGAAGGCGGGGTTGCCTTCAGTCTGAACTCAGGCGGGCAGAGCTGCAGCGGGTGGCCATTGTGTGTCTCGTGGCGTACGTACCAACCAGTATGAGTGCAAGAAGAATGAGTTACCGTTGTGACTGGTTGTTCTCGTCGTCATCGTTGTGACTGGTGCTGTTTCTGTGACTATCTAAGGCGCCCGTTTGGGCGACGTGCAATTCATACGTCAGTCGATGTGAGAACATCGGACAAACGAGTGTGTGGTCAAGACAAAGACGTTTGATTCGTGGGGCCTCACATTGCGCCCCGCTCGCGGGCCCTATCCCCTTCTTCGCGGCTGCGCGCACGAGCCTTCCAACCTCTGCCAAAACTTGCATTTGGACGTCCGGTAGCGAGGCGAATCCATCCGACCAACCCAAGGCGGTCGCAGCTTTCAGGGATCGACTGCTCCCAATTCTTTCGGCTCCCGCGTTGGTCCGCGGGGATGCAAGAGTGATCGGGGATCCAAGAGGCTTCGCCCTCGATACTCGGCGACCACCACCATCACTGTTGCTAAGGCCATCACGCCGCTGTGACGCAGCAGGCATCGTTGATGTTGGATCTGCTTTACCGTGATGTTTTTCACTGCCGTTCACCATGGCGAAGGGAAGACCATCGCTCGAGCCGCCTGGACCCCCTGTTGTTCAGGAATTGCCGCAACACGTCATCGCGTGGTGAGGAATAGTTGGTCTCGCCGAAACTTCAAAGTTTCCCTGGGCAGGGAAAGCCTTCCCCTGTAGAATCTAGTAAATCCCCACGTTGGACATAAACAACGTCACACGATGAACATACATACACAAAACGCTCGTGGAACTCCCGAAGCACGCCAAAATATTCTAAACGTGCAGATTCCGCGAAGTGGTGAACATTACCCTATTGATATGGTTCAATCTGCTCCGCGTGGTTGCTTGTGTCTGGTGTCAAAAATGGAGAATGAGAAATCGCGGGCGCTTGTTGTTTGTCCCTGGGCATTTTTTTCTAATTCGTACCCGTTTGTTGCCACAACTCGCATGAGTGCCATCTTCTTTTGATTTGATTTGGTAGAGATGAAGTTTGAAACCATTTGCGCCTGACGGCCACTAGTGTTTTCAGACAGAGCAATGAGTTGGGCCCCACACAAAGCATGGGAGATAGACAAAGCTTCCTCTCAAGTTCATTTCTCTCCAAAAGACAATTACTGTCACAACCCGCCCTCTTTTGCATCAACTTCGTCTTCCACAACACTTCACGTCGCCAACGTCAAGCGACGTGGGAATCATGTGCTGATTTTGTCACCTCTCGATATCTTGCACGCCAATTGCACCAATAACGTAGCAGGTCAAAACATGTTTTCTGCATCTCAGTGCACGACAGCGCAGAATTCAACAGCACATCAAACGTTGCTGAGCGATTCGAAGAGTGCGCGTTAAACAAAAGGCACCTTACCCGCTGAGTTCCCGTCACCGCCTGGCGCCCGTTTTTCGAGCAGTGCGCGGATGGCGCTGGGCTCCAGAATCCTCCCGACGCCCCACTTCTCTGCAAGTGCACGCACCCTCGCTCGGGCAACCACCAGCCTACCTGCATCACCGCCTCTCTCTGTGGCATACGCCCTGAGTTCACTTGCGGCATACTTGACGAACACCATCCCGGGGCAGGACAGAAATGGCCGTAAGGGGTGTGGCGCTACATGGGAAAGGGACAATTAGGGGCAAATACAGGGAGACCCTATTCCTCTGAGGCGTCCACCGTAAGCGGGTTCTGCCGAATCTCAGACAAGGTAGAAGGAAGGAACACTCGCGTTGCTACAGATGGGACGTAGGGATGGGGCACGTAGTGCGGTTTGTCGCAATAGCGCGAGAAATGGCTCAAGAACATCAACGGTGGGGCAAGTCGCAGAAAGTAATCATACCTCCGCCCGCCTGTCGTAGTCGTCAAGGGCACTGTCCACCTCAGAAAGTTCGCGAAGGAGCTCGTGCTCGTGACGATACAGCTGGACAGTAGATTTCGAGCAGATTGAAACAAGACGAGGAAGGAGGCTTTGAGTGCTGGAATGAGGCACCGACTGAAACGCATAACCCCGTCGTGGCAAGAACGTTTGACCGACAAACTGAAAACGAATGTCGCAATTATCACAGCTTAGGAAATAGAAGTTGAGGGAAAACACTTATTCAAGTAGGTCGGGTTTTGTTTGTTTGTTGTTTCTCACATTAGCTCTAAAAAAAAAAAAAAAGATTGGGAGCCCGTGGTCTCAAAACCCGGCATACACGACCCCACGAAGAAACAGAAAAAAATAGGGTCGGGTATTACTTTGCGTCAAACCATTCGACTGTAAGCCATACTCGTTACCAATATTTCAAAGCCTGGATGGCTTGGGTCTTATTGTTCACTTTTGTCAGCCACATTACCGCGTACAGCATTAAGCTGGAAAAGGAACCATGACAAACCACACATGGAGAAAATGGGACGCTGCGATTGGGTCGAGAGCTACGAATACTACTGTTTCGGGAAAAAAAGGAACACGAGCATCGTTTCGTGTTGCTCGCTCACCAGGACGAGGTCCGCGGAGCCCGCGGCCCCAACGCCCTTCAAGAAGTTCCGGCATCGCGAGTTTGCGCAGCAGAAACTTGACACCGCTACTGCAGAAATGCTCGCGCTAACCAGGACAGCACCAGGGCTCTTAGCGGTCGGACCAGTGCCACCGCTGCCGACGGAGCCGGCGGGGGCGGTGTTAGCGAAGCAAGTGGCCGTCGTCCTTGCAGAGGCGGTTTCCTCGTCCGCGGTCTTCTGTCCGCCCTCAGCTGCCGTGCGAGTGGTCAACGCTTCTGCCACGGCCGCCTGGTCGGAAGTTTTTGGCCGGGTGACGAGCGCGTGGGGGTGTGTGGGGTACGAGTGGATCCTCCTCTTGTGGGAAGAGCGTGTCAGGGAATGTCGATTCATAGTAATCTTTGGGCCGGGTATATTTGCTGAGACTCCCTGCGCAATGGTACAAACTGCAGCACGCTTGTCTGTATGGCCAGGTGGTAGGGGACATGTGTCGCTTACTTTCTGTTTCAGGTGGGAAAATCGATCGGGCAAAATTTATCCCTGGGATCCATGACCCGAGATCCTGTTGCGCGCGACAGACTCGGGCCTTCGCTGTTGAGGGCCAATACCAAAATGTACAATTTTGAAGCGCGTTCTGCGTGTTTCAAGCTCTCCTCCGACTCCTGGGCGATTGGATGACTCCCCAAAGGTGAAAACCTTCGGCGAAGTCCTTTTGGTATGCTGCCATGATGAATTCATGTTAAAGTCTCCAATTCAAATGTGTATGATGGCTCGACATTTCTCCCTTGCAGAATAAAACCAAACCAAAAGGGTACCAATGGCTTGCGGGTAGAGGACATGAGATGTCCCTCTGCTTTTGTGGCAAGCTGAAGCCTTGGGGTGACCACCCCGCTCAGCTCAATACACTATCGGGCAGTTGGGAAAGGGCTGGGCAAAACGAATCACCTGCTGAAAGTATAGACGGGATTGTGTGGTTGTGTTTATTTCAAACGAGAGGGAGTAAGGCACATGTAGTGCATTAGCTCCAAACGTCAAGGCATTCTAAAGGAAAATGAACGCAAAACCCCATACCTCCCTGCGGTCTAAACGACGTACGAGCGCAAACACGCTGCAGCGCCTTCAAGGGTATGATCGGCACCTGATGGAGGAATGCTTCTTGGGCTAGGGAATGAATTTTGCCATCTGGCGGGGGCTCCACTCTGTGCAGTCGACAAAACCCCGTGGCGCATGCACTCATGGCCATCCGGAGCTCGGTCTCGTTGACCATCCCATCTCTGCCGTGTCAGGTTTGGTCGGTTGAAGCGCGAAAACTCATGATTTTTTGCCTCGAAACGCGAAAATTTTCGGAGCGGATCAAATCATCTGACGACGGCAAAGCAACCTCCCGCCACAACTGACGCTGGATCGTGTCCAGTGTTTGTAGCCTCCTCCCCCTAGTAGAGTAACATACCCGACGTTGCCTCTGAGGAGAGGAAACCCTGCTGCTTTCTCACCTGTCGGCATCGTACATGCCCAAGATGAACTTGACCTTGCTCAGCTCGGGAGCTCCGGTGAGGAGGGCAAGCCCTCCCCACACCATTCCCGAGGGCACACGGCCCCTTTCCAGCACGTCGAAGCACGAGAAGCACTTGTCTAGATGTATTCTTCGGTGGCGCTCGGCGTCGACTGGGCGTACCTGTTTGCGGTCCCCTCTCAGGCCGCCGGCGTTACCTAGCACCGCCCCCTGCCCCGCCGGTGGATAGTTGCCCACATCTCCAAACACCTGCGTGTAGTTTATGTGGTGGGGTGACGGGCCACAACCGGGGCAGTGCGCCGTCAGCTGAATCGCGACACAGAATCTTTCACGCACAGGTGGAAAAAGGTATGCCCCGCTGTTGCTGTAGGAATGCCACAAAACGGTGGCGGCTATCGGTACGTGCTTTGGCCGTGAACTGTGCACACTCAACATGAAATTCAAAGTACGATCAGCAACGCGAATGGATCGAGCTTGCGATCATGCCACACACGTTAGAACTCATGTTTGCGGAGCAGGTAATTGTACAGCAGTAGTGCACCTTGAGGAAATCACGGTGGTTTATGAAGAATCCATCATCGTCCCGTCTGGAGGACACCAATGCCCGGAACTCGTTGTAAATTGCGCGAACGTGCTCAAGGGAGCAATTCTCCTCCAGCCAGCTTTTCCAATCCGTAGACACGGTTCCGGTGGAGTATTGCGCACCCATTTCGTAGCGTGCTGCAAGCGCTCTCTACGGACAGCAGTAGACACCAGCTGGTAAAAAGATGCGTTCCCTTTCGTATGAAGTCTAGACTTCGAACCGGTCGTGGGGTGGCTCAGTTGACCTCCGTTTAGTGAGGATAACGCGGAGGGCATGTTCGCTCTCCCCTACTACTGCGGATTAGAACAAAACTTCGGCGGGCGCTCTGTCCTGTACCAGGGCGCACAGGAGCAAGGGCCAGCGATCGCCTTGGTCTGGATCCTCTATGGCGCTGCTGTGGCGCGATCTCCGGGTTCGCGAGGCGTTTTTCTGCGTCGTTCGGGAATCCTGGTAAAATATCCCCTGCCTCTGATCCTCGCTGATCGCCCAGTCCCGGCACCCACGATTCCGCGGTTACTGCATGAGGAGAATGCCGTCGAAGCATACACAACTTGCAAGGGAAGAGCTGGCGGCAATGGTGCGAAAGTAGTGTCACTGATATGTGCATGATTTTTGCTCGCGCGTGCCCTAACCGAGAACACGTCCGTCGGCATGTGTGTACCGCTCCGATATTTCAGGAACGAGTATAGCCTAACTTGTGCGTGGGGCAGGACCAGCAGTGGTGGGTTTGGAGGTATTTTCGTTTCTGGGTGTTTCGTCTCACTTTTATCCATCAATGACGAGGTGATGGCGAGGCTGTCTTGTTCGGAAGCGAAACCGAGAAGGTGCGGTGCTTGTGTTTCGGTTGCAGGACAACTGCTGCTACAGCAGTTTTTGGCGGGAAAAAAAGCCAACCGTCAGCCTGTTCACACATGATTTTGCGGTTTTTTCCTTCGTGTAGGGAAGGACTGTGCCTACGTTTGCCGCGTATTGCCAAGGGAAAACTACACGACACACCTGATGAGACAAATCACCCTCCATCAGAAAGTTTTTTTGCGGAATTTCAATATTTTCGCTCTGTCAACTGCGACTGTTTTTTCCCGTCACCTGCAGGAGCGCGAGCCAAGCCAAATGCACCAGGTGTCTGTCAATCAGGACTATGGTCTCCGGGCCTGTCGGCACCACCAGGGCAATCTCGAGTCTTATCTCGCCCTATCCGATGTGTTGAGCCCTACCACAAACATCATCGGTGAGTGCGTATGTAGTTCACACGAAGACCCACACATCTGATTTACAGTAGTAGTCTACAGACAAGTGGGTGACGTGTGTCTGTCTCGAACGACGGATGAATGTTCTCGAAGTCGGCTGTAGAAATCTCGAGCCTAGACTAATCTCGCCCTATCCGATATGTGCAGCCCTGCCACAAACAAACACGATGTTGTGTAGTTCACACGAAGACCCAGATGTAATCAGAACTACGAAGATGACATGATGACATGCAATGTTTGTGTGTGTCACCCGAATGTTCTCGACGTCGGTTGCCGGTATCGTTTCCACGTTATTACACCTTTTCGTATTTTCGCTTGATATATATCGGCCACTGGGTCAGACAGGAGGGGGGCGACACAGATTGTTTTTTTCTGCCTTTTCCGGCAATGATGACGAGTTATGTCTTGCCCGTGGTCAAGGAAATGGGGATCGATGATCGTCTCTTGTCGGATTGCCCGGCGCGCAGGTGTCGAAACGTTATGCCCACCGGACACTGCTGCCCAACGAATATCGCACGAAAATGTGGCAAACACGGTCGAGGAGCATGTCCCAGCACGCGGGAACTCAATAATCTCCCCGTCGTCCATTGCTGGTGTTGGCGACGAAATCGTTGCGGAGGGACAAGGTCAGGAAGAACGAACTTTAGTCTTGTCAGTTTCACGCGGCGGCCCTCAAGCGAGAATGGTGCAGGTACCTCACGGCATCAAGCTAGGGCCACGTCGAGAAACGCCGCCACCGGCTTCACCGCGTGTTGGCACCGGTTCGGACACCTTGTCATTGGCACAATTCCAGCCTCACGGCCAGGGCGAATCAACGCCCAAAATAAACCCGATGGAGGACACGCCAGATCCTTGCGCGGCTGGAATGCTGTCGAAAGCACCGCCGAGAGAAGCGGGAGCGACTCCCAAGTCGATTTCTGTTCCTCGTATGCGTGCCACGAGCCCTGATCCTGTGTCGACATCTACTGCTGTTGTTCCGATTCCTGCTGTAGAGGGAGGGGTGAGCGCTGTTGCTGTCTCTGCTTCTTGGCTTTCAGGACCTTGTTTTTCCCCGTCGTCACCTTTCTGCGAAAAGTCTTCGCAATCTGTTGGCTACCGAATAGAGGCGACTACGCAGGGGGCGCAAAGCAGTGCGCGTGCCCGGCGTAGTGGCCTGGGTGACGACGATAGTGGAGAGATCATGCACATGCACATCCATGGTGTTGGGGCAGGGGAGGTGGATAAGGAGAATCGCCGCTATACCAACGGTCAAGATCGGACGCCCACAACGGACATTCTTCGCCGCCTGCTGTACGAGAACACCCCTGCATCGCACGCCATGGACTCCGCCGTCAAGAATGAGACGGGGGCCGGCGAGCAGGGTAACAACGGCATTAACAGTTCCAGGCGAAGAAGCCGCCAAGGCCGGCGCTTGTTCGCTGAGGGTTCTACGGTGCTTCGCGCTTTCCCCACGGCTAGCGAAAACGTCGCGGAGGTGCGCCGAGGTCCCTATTCTCTATTTTCCGACTCGGTTTTCAGGCAAGGGTAGCAGCTGTGGCACACGGAGCTGTAGCCGCGGAATGGTTGCCAACGAGAAAAGCAGCACTGACGAAAAGTCAGCGAAGACGAAAGGCGCCTCGAAGCCAGCAGTGGGGAAAGTCAAAAGCAAAGATGAGATTTGGGGTCAACGGCGGGATCGGCGTTCGACAGGCGAGGTTGTTTTGGCGAGAGAGACTGCAGCTGGCGCGCAGAGAGTGTACACAGGAACGCCGATCGACAATGCGCCCCTGGATCTATTGGCAAGACAGACAGCCCGCCAGGTTGGGGTATTAGTTAGGGGCATACTTTCGAGGTTGGTCCTGCTATGGGTGCCGCACTGCATGCCGATGTGGAGAGTGCCGGCGACCTTCTCTTAAAGGAGGGGGCTGCTACATGAACAACTGGCGCGGGCAACAGGTTCGCAATGGACTGCACAGAAAGAAGCGCCTGGGCAACTGGGCTACGCATATTGAAACTTTTTCGCGGAATTGATGCCAAACGACTTTGAACGGGTTGCTCGTGACGGTTTCTCGTGAATCTGAGCCAGTGAGCAGAAGGGTCAACATGAAACGGACGCATCGCTGGGTGATGATGAAGTTTGGGCGCGTCCCTAATTCAAGGTGGCCTGCAGAATACAAGAGAGCATGCGGTATCGTGTCAATTATGGAAGACACCGTGGGCCTCGTCGTACTTTGTGGTGTCTCAAAATAGAGCAGGACGGTGCTGGTCCTTCACGCAACGGGGGTCTATGAGCGGTAAGCTGACACCGGCACCAAACTTGGTTTGAATACGCTGAGAACGAAACGCTGAGTATACTTCCCCCGCGCGCCCGACGTCCACTATTATGTACGGCGGGCCACCAACATGCATCGGTTCCCTGTAACCAGGCCCCGTGGACTCGCGTTCTGTGCCACAACATGATATATAATGCACGCTACCGGTAGGCTCAAGCAAACTTTTGGTTCGAGGATACATGTAGGGCTTGAGGGTACATGTAGAGAAGAGGAGGAACCGCAGAATCGTTCTCGAAAAAAAAAAAAATTCGCAGTAATCTTGCAAACAGAACGTACGTAGGCCCCAAGCAACCCAAGAATCAAGAAAAGGAATGGAGCACAGATGTGCGTTCTTGCTGATTCGAAAATGCCACTGACATGCACACACATGAAACGCGGGCCGCTACAGCCCTACATGAGCTAGATAGAAAATGCATAAGTCTGAAATGTCGGCATCTAGGAGGGACAGACTGCCCGCCCCCTTGTGCATTTGTCTGAATTGCCGGCATCTAGAAGGGAAAGATTGCCTGCCCCCTTGTGCACACATCAAAAATGCCGGGATGATCTCGTTCGTTCCAACTCAAACGGCATTGATCGCCGCGTGCACGAAACCGCAGTCAACACGCCGTTACTCGAATGGAGAATGCAGATCACTGATTCTGTACAATACACGATAGCACAGGACGACGTGCCCTCCCGCCCTGATGCGCCTCATCTGGAAATCCCTCTCCAAAAAAACATCTTCCTGTCTGGCGAAGGACAACATTTACAGAAAAAAAAGTATTGAGTGAGCTCTCCCGTTGTGGGCAAAACAGCTGCTAGTGAGGAGCACACCACAACACGTACATCATCGTCAAGGAGGGAACGTCTGCGCAACAAGCCCACTCGATTCTTTCCACCTCTCTACGCGCGCGCACGCCGTCAGGCGTGACACAGAGGACTACCTGGCGTAGGGTAGCAGCGAAGTGCTTCCCACAGGTTTCATAACACACCCTCTCGCCTCTCACCGCCCAGGTGTGAACAACGTACACGTATTATTCCAGTTTACTGAGCGCACGACGCAAGTCGACTCCTCCAAGACACTTGCGCCTTCGGTCTCCTGTTCGGGCCAACCAGGGACAGAACCTCCGAGGCATCCAAAAGATGAAGGAAACGGGGGAAGCTACCATTATAGCCGTTGTCCCAAAAGATGTTGTCTTTTCAGCGCCCCGCCCGATCACTCAGGTATTACAACAGGTACGTACCGGGCTCTCACCACAGCAACCCCTTCATATTCGACAGAGACAAAAGCGGGGGTACTATACACACGCGGCCGTGACAGCTACAACCCCACAAGCCAGAAGGAAACCATCCGGGCATAGACAAAGACACGAACATGCCGTGTACACAACGCAACGCCAGCCGTCTCTCCCAGCTCGACACCTACCACTCTCATGGTAGTGGGTTCCACTCGTGGCCCACCACGCGGGCCCCACGACCCCAAGCAAAGCGCGTATTTACCTCGGTGCTAAGGCGCTGCTCTTGCGAATACAGAAGCCGACTACGCGACAAGCGTCTGCACGGCGCTACTGCTGGGTATGGAGTAGGAGAGGGGGTCTCTCGCCGAAATATAGAAAAAACCACCCACAGTCACATCCCCATTAAAGACCTGTTGACATCAACACGCGTGAATTCAAAAGAGTGATGGCAACGACACCCGAACACACAGCACCTCATCGAAACCCCTTCTCGACAGGGGGNGGGGGGGGGGGGGGGGGGGGGGGGGGGGGGGGGGGGGGGGGGGGGGGGGGGGGGGGGGGGGCAAGCAAAATGTCAAGTGCGTACGCAGACATGACCTTGCAGCACATTCACACCCATCTGGTTGGACAACAAAACAACCACACGGACAACCACAAACACTACCGTCAGCCGCCCGTCGGTGAGAGACGTTCCACGAGCTACCTCGTAGAATCGCAACACGTAAATTTCCGGCTCTAGCCTGCTCCAAAACGTGTTCGCAAGTTACTACACCGTTGGGGGGGGCAGGGGTAGAAACAAAGAGCCAGCCAGCGTTGTGTCTACACCTGCAACACAAACACCGCTTCTCTATCGTGAGCGCTGCAGCTATTGAGGCGGCGGGATTGGGGGGTGGGGTGGGGGATGTGGAGCACACTCGACATTCCCGTTCCTCGTCAGGTCCTTCTCCTGCGACACCCCTCGACCGAAAAAAGGGAAGAACATGGAACCCCAGAACAAAAAACAAAAAAAGATATCTAAACAAGTGGGGAAAATATCGAATACACGGCCGCAACAAAACTTTCCACACGGGAAACAGCTATGGACACCAACACCTACGGCGACAAAAGGATCAAGAGATCGTGCAACAACCCCCCGATTTTCGAGGCGGGGGAACACCCTCCTTGGAATAATATAGCCCTTGGTGATAATCCGTCTAATGAAACAGAGGCGGAGGAAGAACCACACGCACAAGCACGAGCACACAAGGCAACACCGACGCAGGGGTTAGCAGAGAAAACGCGGGGGGAGGGAGGTAGCAGGGAGGCTAAAGGCTTAGAGGGCGAAGCCAGAGGACTTTTCGAAGCTCTGCAAGTGCTTAGTTCATACCACAGGCTAGCTGTGACGTCACGCGAAGAGGCCAACGCCTACCGCGCTCCGCCCAAAAGTGGCGGGTCGGAGGTGGGTAAGCATAGGAAACACATGCACAAGCAAGTCCGGCCAATGAATCGAGTAGTGGCTCCAGTCTGTACACACGCACACGGATCTCTGTGTACATACATCCGGGTGAAAGGCCAAACAAGACCAGCATTATGGAAAGCGTTCGGGACATGGCAGGGCGGGACGCTCTCCTCCGTCAGCGCAGGAGAAGCAACAACACACGGTACCGATTAACGGCAACGCAAGTGTCAATCGCTGTGTATGGCAGCCGACTTTCTACCATTGCTGCACCATTTCAATACGCTTGCACTGCAGACCTGAGTTCTCTGCGAACAGCACAGGAACCGGCGAAACCATGCCCCCTTGACGCATACGAGCCCACACAGAAATCGCCACCTCCATTCCAAAAAAAGCAACGGTTTCGAAACGGGTGTTTCCAATTTTCGAGCGCTTGAGCGTCTGATTTCAAGATTCGGTGCCCCAGCCTCGGTCAGATACCCCAACCAGCGAACTACACCTCTTACGACGGGTGACACTGAATGTCGACATCCAATGTTGTGGAGGACAAAGAGGGGCCAATGTTGCAGACAAGAAACTCGGATGCGCAGAGATCGGCATGGCGCACGATTGTGTTCCAAGAGAGGTTGCGCTAAGACTAACGGGTTGATGGGCGAGTGGGAACTCACATCGAAGAGGGCATCGCCGTGTTCGTCCGCAAAGGATATCCGTTTCCGCCGCCTGGCTCGCGCACGCCTGTGATGGCGCGAGGGGGGCATAAAAGGGTCGGAGGAAGGGGGGGGTCAGAAGCAACAGAAACAGAACAAAACAGAAAGGTAGGTGGCTTGCAGGTCGCTGTTTTGAGAAATTGGTATGCCCCCCTTATCACGATTTGGTGTTTCAAGTATGGTGCATCCATGGGCGTCGTGCGCGATGGCCACAACATCCAGGGTGAGGATTTCACCTCAGACCGACGCGCTTATGCTTCTTGTTGGGCAACCGCAAGAAGGAAGAAGGCCGGTGAACACTTGAGTCAAAATTGGAGGGACAAAATACAAACAAAAACACAATCGTACCATATCCCACACCGCCGAACACGTCACCTCCTTGCCTGCTGGCAGACACTGGCAAAATGCAAAATTTCAGAAGGGAAATTTCGATTGAAACCCGCCCGGGCCTGCCGTTTGAAAATACTTCCTGTAAGCTCCAAGGCGACAGCCACTTTGTGGTGGTAGCGAGGGGTTTGGTGGTCGGAGTGGTGGGGACAAAAACACATCCACAGCAGTCCCAAGGAAGGTAAAACAGCCCAAAGGAATACGCAAAAACAACACTGCAAGTGAAGCACAAAGAATTTTCCGGACGTTCGCATGACCGTTCGATCGCCAGGCGCCGGAGTGGTGACGGGCGCCAATGACGAGTGATACTTAGACGCGTCTTCTTCTAACACGAGAAGCAATCGGATGTTTGCCGGTACGCATCAGGGCCTTAACCAAGCCAACCGGAACCGCAGGCGGCAAGACGAAACCAAAAAAAGCGGCAGCAAAGGGAGAAGCGAACAACAGCTGTGCCGCTCAGGGCACAAATAATCACCTTAACACCTGCTGCAGCAACTGCTGCCTGGGCCAGGTCAACACGAGGGCACCTGAGCGGGCACAACTCACTGGTTTTGTCGCCGTCTCGCAAGGGCGAGGTCCTCGTGAAGGTATTTGCTGGTTTGGCGCAGCAAGCTCGGCGGCGGCATGTGCTGCAAATCCGTCCTCGACCTCCCAAACCGCACCTCGCCCAGCGGTCGCCCCGGGCCAACAGGGTCCAATACCCCCCCCTGCTGCTCCTGCTGCTCCTGCTCCCGCGGAGCCCCCCCCTGCTGCGAAGCCGGCGTGGTCTTCATCTCAATCACCGTTTCCCCGTTCGGCCCAACCCCAAGAACCTCGTTCCCTTCTCTCCCCCTCGACCCTTCCCCAGCGACAATGGCGACGTCGCTCCCCCCCCTAGCCCCCGCTCCGCCGCTCCCCTTGCGCCCTGGCGACCGCCCCCCGTCGCCCCCTGCTGCCAAGCTACCACCGCTGCCGTCGCCCCCAAACTCCACCCCTCCCCCCGGGCTTGGGCCACCGCCGGCGCCCCCTTCTTCTTGCACCAGGGGATTGGGCGAGGTCTTGTTGTCCCCGCCGTGCATTCCCGTCCTCGACAACGACGAAGGGGAGGAGGACGAGGAGGAAGAAGACATGAAGGACGACGCCGACGGTGCTCGCTCTTCGGGCGCGCTGCCAGCAACGAAAGCGTCGCTGCCGCCCTTCTCCTCGCCGCCGCTTTCGCCCACGAAGTACGACCCGACCGTCACGCGCGCCGACGTCGGGGTCTTCATGAAGTACACCGACGTGCCGTCGAGCGACTGTCGCGGCGGCCGCTCCTCTCGTCGGCTCCTACCACCGCCAGCATGGTCGACGCTGCGTGCCCTCGCCCTCCCCGCGCTGCGTGGCGGAACGGGGCTTCTTGGCCCCGGTCTGAAACCACCACCACCACCACCACCACCGCTGCGGGGGCTCGGCTCCGCGCGGCTGGACGAGCGCAAAAGCCTTCCTCGTGTTCGGGGAGTCTGGCCTCCGCCGTACCAACCCCCCGACCCTGCCCCCTTGGATGGTTTTCTCTCCAACCCCGGTGGAGTTGGTGAGACAAGCATCTCCAGAGCGGCTGCTGCTACTAGCCTACTACCGCTTCCCTCGGCAGACCGGTCACCGGCCACAACGCCGTTCCTGCCACCGCTACCACCTCTGTGGCCGTGATTGACGTAGTTCGCAACGCTTGGCGCCGCTGCTGTTGACGTTGCTGCTGCTGCTGCTGCTGCTGCTGCTGCTGCTCCAGCTCCTGTTGCTGCGCCCGCCTCTGTTCTTGCTCCAGCTTCCGCTTCCGTGTTGCTGCTGCTTCCGGCCGAGACACTATCAACCCCGTAACCCGCCCCGCGTTCCGGCTCGTGTACGCCATTCGCCGTCATGAGGGCATCTCCGTTCTCCTGTGGCAGCGAGCACAAAGCGCCAAGCGAAGGGAAACACATCGCGAGGGGAGGGTGAAAAACCCAGTCCGCGTGAATGGGAGAGATGAAGGTCCTTGTTCGAGACAACCCACGCTGTATGTAGCACCTCATGAAAGCTGTACAGCAAGCGGAACAATAAAAAGCAAAGAGAGGAGTCGGTAGAATATTAGCATTTCGTCCACAATAGTAGAGCGCCGGGAATGACGCATGGCAACTCCTGAACTACAAAAGCCTCGTACAGTTCGAAAACCCTTCTGATTCGCAAACACCCACTAAATTCTCGGCCAGTGGGACCGAATCGTGTTCTTCAGGCCGCCACCAGCATCGAAACACGAAGACATCAACAACAACAAGCTGCTACCGGTGGAAATCCGACGAGGCCAAACCAAAAGGCTCTGGTATGCATGGCTTGCCTTGGAGAAGTCCCCCTCTTCTGCCGTCGAAAGGTTCAACTCTTCCATACTGTGCTTCGGAGTCTTGCTCGAGCCAGAGCTCGGGCTGGTTAGCGCCCCATACGGCGCTGGCGGCGAACACGCGTCTAACGGCGCCGGTCGCGGAGCGTCGGCGTCCGACGATCCCGTGCCCAGCGGCTCCGGCAACATTGCCATCGCCGGTGAACGCTGGTCTTGGCAAGAGTCCTGCCTTCTCTCTGTCCAGCGAAAACTGGCGAATTGGCTTGACTGTGTTTGACAGCAGAGAAGGCTTGGCGGCGGCGCGCGCCCAGAGCTACTTCCAACCCTCCACCACCCCACTGCCTTCCATGCGTCACCACCCTCCGTTTCACCGCTGCAATTGCTTGCTGTGGCGGGAGCCTTGGCCCGAGGAGACACCGCACCGTGCTCTCTTGGTTGTGCTTGGTCGCGCCGCCCTGATACGCGGGGCCCGGCACTTCGTATTCTGTTCCCGGCTGTGGTGAGGAAAATGTTGCGCGCAAACCGCATGGCGTTCCGGGTAACAGGACGGTTGAGGGATTCGGGATACCATGTCTGGATAAAAAAAAGAGACACCTGTGCACGGGGGTCTGGGGTTGTTAATCTTCAAACCCTTGCGAGAGAGAAACAGCCACTGCCAACCGATGGTTTGCTCCGTCTCGTCCGCAAAGTCGTTGTGCTAGAGGGGCTCAATATGTACCTGTCGTGCAGTCAGGCCAAACGTATTGTTGCCTCACGAAAGGGCGCACAAGAAAAAGTTTTCCGACACCTAACCCCCCTCCAGGCGCTGAGGGGGGGGCGGGGGGGTACTCATAGTTGTGCATGCCGTAGTCGTTAGACCATTGACCTCGCATCCCTACAAAGCCGGGACGGAGCACGCCGGGTTCTCACCGGACCAGGCTCTCACATCACCAAGCGCGAAGCGCCGTGAGATATTCGGCGAGTCGCATGAAGCGTGCGCTGCATCCTGCTAAGGGTTTTCGGCATCTTGTGCTTACTTGCTTGCGTACGGATGACAACTGCGTATGACTCAATTTACTTTCTGGTGCTTTCACTTCCAGAGACAGTTGTAAGCACTGTGTAACTGCCTCGAGGGTGCTTGACCATTTTAACACAACGTGGTGCGATCATCCCCCTTGCGCGGAGTGAGGGTTCACCCCGCACAACATGATCTACTCGACCACCATTATGGTTACCGCCAAAAAAAAAACGGAGGTAAAAAAAAAACGGTAACCTGGTTGCCGAGTTCACGAAGTGAATTGGCTTGTTTTACAACGTCGTTGCCAAGCGACGAAAACCCAATCCCGATGGCAAACACCGGGGGGGGCGGCTTGTTGTACAACGTCGTTGCCAAGCGACGAAAACCCAACCCCGATGGCAAACACCGTGGGGGGCGGGGGGGGGGGGGGGGGGGGGGGGGGGGGGGGGGGGGGGGGGGGTTACAAAAGTCAAGCAAAAAAATGTTGAAAAAAATCATTCATTGAACTTTTGCTTGCAATTACGACACCACTGATTATCATTATATTTCGACCTCTGTAGGGATGAGGTGTCGTTTTCACTTTTCTGTATGCGCCCTTTGCCTCACACTCTCAAGTACTTGAACCGATCCCTATCCCATCACCTCTTGTGCACGAATAACAAGCGCCTAATAGGCCCCACCTTTTAAGCGGCGGCAACGACAGAGGACCGGCCTGAAATCGGCAACAACCTTTTGTGTCTCCTAAGGCTTTCCAGGCCTTGTTGTGAAATCTCGGGAGGTAATCTTGACGCAGGTTGCTGCGCCACCGTGAAGTTACCAAAGTTGCCTGACCACCAATCAGCCTTCGTGGGAGACATGAATCTGATTCAACTTTGTGGCCAGATTTCATTGTGATCTGCACAACGTGATTATCGGCCTTCAAAAGTCACCCACATATTTATTCGATCCATATTCACTTTTTTCACGCCCATTGATCTAGACTACCCTCAAACATGTCAACACCAAATGAGTCCACCTCCGAACATCGAAAATCAGAAATATGGCCACTTCACCGAGTGCTGGGCATTGTTCCACCCTCGCATGCTAATAGAGTAACCCAAATCAGCCAGCACGTGGCGAGTACACAGCGCGAATATGCTACTGCTGTACCAAGAACGATAAATATATTGGCTGGATGTTGGCGAGTATCCAATGTACCCTGCTCTTCAGAGAAACGCGTGTTTCCAACCTAATTAATACCCACATACCCACCAGGTTACGGATGCCATACGATGCTACAATTAGAAGTTACCCAGAGTGGATTCTGGGGGGATACGTATATTTCTCTTTTCAGGAAAAATATGGAATCGATGTGTTATACTGAGAAGATAACGAAAGATTTCCCTGGGGAGGGAGGGCAGCAGCAAACAAGACACGCGTACATTGCGTACTACAGCAGGGAGCACGCTGCCAGTTGGTGTGCAAAAGAAGGAAGGACCTGAAAAAACGCTGGGTCAAATTATGCGCATCTCTGCGGCCCTAACACCTAGCCACGGAGAGACCCGGGAATGCAGAGAACCGCTTTCGCGCGGGATGTTTGTGGGGGCGAGAGTGGCGGCAAGATGGCATCGTCAACTAAACTGCAGCAATCGCCAATCGCCCCGCACCGTCGGCTTCATTACCCGCCACGGGCCACGGGCCGCAGCGGTAGTTGGACGCCCTGCCAGTCAGGACAGAGAGCAATACATCGTGTTCTGTGCAAGCACCCGATATGACGAGGAAGGTGTCCACATGCGCTTATTGTCTACTCTGTCGATGCTGTCAAGTCTTGTCGAAGGGCACAGAGACAGCAGGGCGATAGCAGAGGAAGCATGACGGCACTTCGCAGAAGCGCGCAGTGCCTTGCTGCCGCGGTCTGCATAAATTAACGAGGCACCTGTGCTTGTTTCCGGAAACCGCGAGGGATTGCGAGCAGCGTTCGGTTGGCAGTGTGGCAAAAGCACACCACGTTCAGAGGCCATGGGCGTCGAATTTTGCCCTGTCCGTCGTTCACGCTTGCGGTATAGCCCTGTAGTGTAGAAAGTAGAGACACACCCACACACGCTGAACATAAACAACACCGCACACACCTACCTTTTGTGCTTCCAGGACGACGGACGTACAATAGTGAAAGGTTGCTTCCATCCACGCCTTCATCACATGTTACAGCGGAAAGGGGCGACACTTGGTTATGAATGCTTGCGGGCAAAAAAAAATGGAAACCGTGCCCTCACCTAGGGACCTTCTACCGAGAACCACTCCAGCTGAAACCTCGGTGCTGTATGCCTGCTCTGCTGCTGGCTGGTGCTATGCATAGCACGTCAGTTTGTGTTGGCCGCTCTCTGGTGCCACTTGAGGTATGCATAAAAATATTTTAGCTTATCACGGAACCCCCCCCACAGCCCCACAGAGCTGCTCAAACTGCAAATACCTGGGACATTAGAAAGAAAGGGAGGTCAGCAGTAGAACAGGGGACCCGAAGAAACATCGGATTGGACAATGGCAACTTCCCTGCAGGCCATGGGGGCAATAGGGCTGTGCCTTTCGCTCTACGCTGGTGAGCAGAGACGGAGGTTATTTCTATGAGTCAGGGATATGCCGAGAGGAGCAAACCCAGCAGCAGCAAACCGGGGCCTTTCTCTGACCAGCGCCAAACGACCACTTTCCCTGCCTCGCCATGCTGCTGGGTACGCCTCTCGCAGTGTACGTGGAGCACAAGAATGAGGAGGACTCTTCCTATGAGGCGATGTGCGATGTCAGCGAGCGGATGTCCTGCTCGAAGGTGCAACACAGCTGTCGTTCAAAGCGTGGTGTTGTTTTTGTTGTGAGAATCTACCCAGAGACCTGTCGGCACAACAAACAGTCGTGTGCTGCACGACCCACGGAAAGATATCTACCCCCATAGAGATTCTCTCTGTGGAAGGGGTAGAACGGCTGGGGTCAATGCTGTGTACTTTCAATGGCCAGCTGTACAGCAGTTTTTCCGCGTACATCGGGCATATAAACATGTTTCGAGAACAAAGGATATCGCTGAATCCAATATCATGTCGTCTACCGGACTTGCCGTTTGGCGACATGATCCGACCTTCGACATGTACCATGAAGTGATGGTGCACTGATGTTGATGTTTCCGACGGGTAATTGAGCATGCCCCTCCTGTAAGGAAACCGCCACTCGTCATGTTTGCGGGTACATCCGCAAAGACGATCGGCATTGCCCGGCATGCAGAGCGACAATGGTAAGTCTGTACTACAGTAGTCCCCGCTTTAAAGACACCATTTTCAAAGACAGTCCCCGCTTTAAGGACACAAAAAATCTCAGAAACATGGTGCCCCGCAGATGTGAAAAAGTAGGGGGGGTAGGGTTTTCCACCATTCGACCCCCCCCAGAAAATGTGCTGCAGCACCTGTAGATCCTGGATCATCAACAGCGGTCTGCTGCAGCCGCACACTGCGTGTGGGTGTATGGAAAGATTCATTCCATCTGCTAGCGGTTCGTCTGCTGCCGGCTTGAAGCCATGCGGCGAACCGACGTGCCAGTTCAAATCTGCACTGGTGTCACTGGTTCATCAGTGTCCGTGCGGGCGACCCATGCACGCGTTTTGTGGTCGGGGCATCGGAGAGTAAAGCACTTTCACTGCAATAGTTCGTTGTTTGCCTTTGGTGAAGTCTCGTTAGGTTGAGTTTGGCGTTTGTGTTGTGTGTTGTGCCTCGTTTTGACCATTTGGGAGGCGCGGTGTCCTCTTTGTCGCTGTGCTTTCCTGACATTTCTGGTCTCTGTGTTTCTGCGTAATCTATATTTTCCTAGTGTCGTTTTACAACCTTCGATATTTCTCAGGTGCGGTAGCGAGATCTTGGGCAAGATATTCACGGGGAGGACAACGCCTAGAAAATAAAACAAAGCAAATAATCAAACCCATATCAACACCAGCGCACTACCGTCGTGTACATGTACGATGCGTAGGTCGTAGAACACCATCGCTTTCAGCGTTTTGGTGGTACAGTACGGGGAAATTGAAACGATATGCAAGTATGTATTGCAGCACAATAGCAGCAGTGGTTGCGACCTTCAAATCACCTTATGTCGTAGGTTTCAAACAACACCTCTTGTGGTCGCCTTTCTGCTGCGAATGCGCACCTTTTGACATATGTTTCGCCTTCATTGGCCCCGGGGATGGTGCGTTAGTGGCCCCGGAATTCTAAAGACACTTCCCCGCGTTAAAGACACTTTTGGGGGGGGGAAACGTGATGTGTCCTTAAAGCGGGGTCGACTGTACCATCATGGAGCTGGCTGGTACCAGCTGCAAGCACATCACTGCATAGTACGAAATGTACTCTGATCACTTTTAGACTATGCAGTTTGCTTCCCGTCGGATAACGACCGGCTTATACTGGAACTGTTGAAGGGCGGGGTCTGTCGAAATGTGATTCAATGCTCCCAGCATGTCTGTATCGACGGGCGCGTTGTTCGTTGCAATCACGCCGGGGTCTGGAGCCACATCCGAATGGATGCCTACAGTATGTACGTAGCTTTATGGCACTTGGGTTGATGTGTGCATGTGAGGTGAACAACGTATGTGTGAAAAATCCACGAGTACTTTCAACGCTAGCCATGCGCAACCAAGGTGAGCAGCCGCCCTCGATAGCGTGTTTGTGCTCTCTCTCTCTCTCTCTCTCTCTCTCTCTCTCTCT
>CACKRE030004594.1:96564-120165 GCA_902602495.3 Ectocarpus sp. CCAP 1310/34 | reverse complement strand
CTCTCTCTCTCTCTCTCTCTCTCTCTCTCTCTCTCTCTCTCTCTCTCTCTCTCTCTCCCTCTCTCTCTGGCGGGCGTGACGGGTGGGTGATGTTTGGTGTGGGAATGTGGGCACATGGAAGGCGCCGTGCGTGCGAGTAGACCACGTTGTCCAACTATGGTTCCGGTCCACCCCATGTCGGTTGTGATTCAATATGTTAATTATCTACTTCGTGTAATTCAGACTTCCCACAGGCATCTGTTTTTGCGATCGGAAGACGTATTCTAGGGTACCTTTAGGTACTTGCAATGGACGCCAGTACCATGCACGCGGTGTTGAGGCATTTTCTTGTGGGCAATCAGAAGCCATGTTCCACTGTCCCAACATCATCTTGCCTGGCTTGCGCACTTGCACGCACTGCTGCTTCTTGCCCCACGGTCGCCCCGGTGATTCGGTTGTTTGCCTCGTAGGGCTTCCGATACAAAGCTATGGGTTCGAATCTGTCCCGAGTGACAAGCTCGCTTTTCACTAGAGCACAGTAATGAGTATGCACAGACGGGGCGAGGGACTGCTGAACGCTCGTCGTGATAAAAATGGTTTGCATGGCACGCACCCCGGGCTGGCGGAGAAAAGAAAATATCTCCAGTGGTGCCTTTCTTGTGTGTGACCCCGGTTGGTGCGTCCAACACATTCCAAAAGGTGTCGACCGGCGCCCAGAACAGGTGGGAAGAAAATACATACGCATACAAACATGTCGATCACGGCCAAGCCCCGCCAGCGAGGGTGCACAAGGCTCATTCGTGCTGACTAGACCTCTTGGAAAGTCTAGGTTGCGGGTAGAAACCAAGGACGTCTACGCCATTCTTCGGGGCTTCACGTCCTTTGTTTCTCCTCTCGTTTCCCCTGTCCGCGTCCTCATGAACATCTCGTGCTTTCCCTTGACAGGTGCTAATGAGCGAGTGGGGACACATTTTGTCGCAGCTGGGGGTCTTGCCAAAGGGGCACCAGTTTGACCTTGCCAATGCCACCTTGGGTAAGAGGCGTTGTTTTTCCGATCCTGCTGCCGTAGTCCGTGGCCGCCAATCTCTACCGATTACAGCTCGGTTTTCTCCTGCCATACATAGGCCCTTCCAGCATGGGAGACAAAGCTGCAGCTCCAGCTGTGGGAGGCAGCACCCGATGAATGCTGCCCAGAGCGTTTCGCGGAACGTCCATTCCATGCTCTTATTATTCGAAAGTCTTGCGAAAACGCCCGGGCGTCACGTCATGCACGTTGAAGGCGTCGCGATGTTCTGCGGCTTTTCACGTACCACGCTTCCCCAGTCAACCGTCAATAGGCATCGGCATATCCATGAAGGGTCACTACGTTCTGTTCCAGCCTTGCCAACGAGTGTCACGCGTGTCTGCGTGTCGGAGATCGTGCGTAGTTCACGTGTGCGCCGATTTGGACGATGCGACGGAAGCTCGACTGGATTTGCAGCCATCCCTCTCTAGGGTAACTCCGTCCACAAGGCTGGTTTAATTCGGCGGGTATTTTCGCTTGACAGGCCCGTAACTTGCTTGCTACATACTCAAACGTTCTCGAGTGACAGAGCTGGTAAATAGCCCCGTGGTTCAGTTGGTAGCTTCCCAATCTCCTGACGTTTTCGAGACACAAAATTGGTCGCCCCAAGTGGTTCGGTTGGTACTGCTGTAGCCTCGCAAATCTTCTGGCGTTTAGGGCGTGAGTTTCAAACCTCGGCACAGCCACACAAACCGGGAGTTGTTTCGCACTTTTATGCCCAAAAGAAAGTAGTGGAGGGAATCAGAAGGCTGCGTCTTATCGCGTTCACGATACCGCTGGAGGAAACCGGACAGAAACTAATCCAGTGCGCCCTTCCCTTTCATTTGCGTTGTGTGTTCGTCCTGTCTTGCCTTTTTCTCCCTGGCCCATTCCAACCTTGCTCTTGCCGGTGTCCCCCCCTTCTTTCCCTGCTCCCGCATGGTCGCAGGCGTGTTCTACTTTGCTGCAGTGTTCCTCCACCGTTTGTTTCCTCTTTCCTCCTATCAAGCAAAGGCAAAGGTCGTCTTCGCCTTGACATTTCCAGTCGTGGTGAGTATCCCCACGGTCGCTGCCGCAGCCACAATGTTGCTATAATATTGTTGATTGATGATGCTGCTGCTGCTGCTGCTGGTAGTGGTGCCATGGGCCTGCAAATAGTCGATTCGTCCTCCACCTGGCGTGCCTCCGTGTTCGGCGCCTAACAACGCACAGTTGGCATGGTAGGTGGCGTCACAACGTCGTGATCGAAGGATTCCCACAAGACGAAGACTGAAATAACGCGCGAACTCGCTGTAGCGTGACACCCCCCCCAACCATAGCGTGTCTCTACCTATTGTGGGAGTGAGTTGCCGGCTGGTTCGGGGAGGAAAGCCATATATTTCAGACGTGATGCCGATTTTTGGGAAGACGTCGGCTATTGGACCCCGTGGGCAAGCAAGCCTCGAAGACATGCCAACGGCAAGTCGAAGCCACCCGCAGCCCAGACGCGCGATGTATGATGTAGAGGAATGGGCAAGAAACCAAGAAGTTCGCCGTCTGGCAACCCGTCATCGGGCCTCCGAGGCCATGTTCATGAAAAGAAGCCGATGTGAGCGAGAGCTTCTCTCTATAAAGCTACTCTTAACACGTGGTGTTGGGTTCACGTTGTTGGTGGTTTCTAGCATGTTTGTCCCATGCCTTATCTCCGCTTGTTCCGTGTTTGTTCTTCGCGCAACTTACCCCCGACCCCCCATTCCTCTCCCGTTGTTTCACGTTTGTCCGAAACCCCCAACACTCAGGGCGTGTCTCTGTACCTCATGTACATCTTGCTCGTCGTGTTAAAGGATATCTGCCTGATCTGTGTCAGCATATACGGCGTAAATCTGGCCGTGTTCGTTCTCAGCTACCGAGGTTTACGCGGAAGTGCTCCTGGCCCCCGAACGTCCTTCGATAGAAAATCAGACTGAAACGTCCGATCAATCTCGTTCATTCCCGCCTGGAGCATGCTTGCCTGGGCTCTGGAGCTTGGGGGGGGACGGGCAGTTTCGTCCCTCTGCTCCCACTGGTTGTTGCTGGCGAGCAAAGGTGGGGGGAGCAACAGGTGAACACCGGACATGGTTCTTCGGCGGTGACAACTGCAACTACCTCACTACTGCAAGAGCCTTGAGTGATTTGTTGAACACAACACGGCACCTGCAGCACGGTCGTTTGCGAAGTTTCATGTGGGGATGCGGTCTGCTCAGCTTGTCGGGGCAGAGGGGCAGAGGGGCAGAGCGACTATATCCCATCACCAGCACCTTCACATGTATGCTGTCGCCGCGCTACGTAGCAGCAAGGTTGTTTCCTGCGACCAATCACACCAGTAGACGGACGACCGGATGAGGTGACATGCCCTCAGGGTGGGTGGTGCATTGTGTGATTTTGTTCTGATCGTGCCGGATGGGACGGCACTTGAGCTACACCCCGTTGGTGTTTTGTTGTTGAACTCAATCAGCGAGCAAAATCACTCGACGAAGCAAAGGAGGGGTTGGTCCCGAAGTTGAGAGAAGGGGGGGGGGGAGAGGTACATAGAGAGAAGCAACGACATGCGCACGGGCTGGCCGTTTGTCCTCCGGTAGACTTGTTCGGCAAACCGCTCGTATGCTGTAGGCCGTTCGTTTGCTGCCGCCTGCCTGCGGGGGGGGGGCATTGTCTGCGCAGTGGCAAAAAGTGACGAAGCGCACATTTGCGCATCTTACTCGGTCGATATGTCATCCGAATTGCTGGGTTGTTTCTTGGTTTCGAAAGGCCTGATCTCGAAGCTATATTTTTTTTGGTAATAATTCACGTTAGGAACAACTTTGCTGGAAACGAAAAGTATTCTTGGGGGGTAAACTTAACAAGAGTTGGGAGAACCTTGCCGTTCATCATTGTCCTGGACGAACGATCCCTCCCTTTTCACCACTGTAAAACAGGCACCACAACAAGTCATCTCACGCACGCACGGGTAACACTGTACGGTGTACCTGTCTTTCGGTGGACTTCCGCAAGTGACCGCCCGTGCTCTGCTATTCACGCGCCTACGCTACATAAGCCATTTGCGTTTGCGAGCACATACATAAAATGAATGAGTGTTTTTTCGCTCCAGTGCAATGCCTGCTAGCCCACCGCGGGCAGGAACCCGGGAAAACACCTCTCACGTGAAAACCAGAACGAGGAGTAAAGGGTAAACCTGCACCTGAACTGGTCTCCCAGACACATCACCGGGTCCACACTCGCATGGAATTCGTCAGGAACAAGTGTACGTTCCGTGGCCGAGAATGGAGTCACGCGCGAAAACTTACCGCTATACTTTCCATGTAACGCCGCTTTTTCTGCTGGATTGGCCCAGTTGGGTGACGACACCCTACTGCTTTGATGTGTACTGTACGTTGCAGCATGCCATGCTACTCACGAGGTCAAGGTGGCCACTCTGCAATCTTGTCAGCACCGGAGGACCTTGGTCTCCCCCGAGCCCAAAAGCCCGCCGGCGGGCTCCACCTCCCAGAAAAACAACGGTCCCCTACAACTGACCAATGAATCGCCGCGTAGAGTCTGTTCTTGCAGTTGCTCCCTCGTCGTAGTACCAGTTCGAGTCGCCTGTTGGCCAATCTCGTACGAACTCGACGGGGTAAGGGTCAGCATGCACGGTCCCCTTTTAGCTCTTCCCACCGTTCGGATGAGACTTTTTTCGGCCAAAGCCGCCGTCCCCGCTTTCTCTATTTCCGCGGCCGCCATTTCCGCTGCCGCTAGACCCGCTTCCGTCATCGCCACCCCGTCGGCAGTTTGACGAGGAGCGTGGGAAGCAGGACCACCACCACCGATTGTCGAGGTATTTCTTGTCGCGACGCCGCCGCCAGCGGTCTGCGCGATACCACCGGCGCCAATCTTGTTCACAGAGGAAACCGACGGTTTTTTCTTGCTCTGGTATTCCTCATACCGCCATCCTTGCCGACGATACGAGCTCGCCGCAACACACCTGGCGTGCGTTGGCGGACCGGCATCTGTTGACAACGCTTCGAACATCTCCGCCGCCGTGGATGATGGTTCGGGCATATCGTCAACCCCTTGCGTCATCATACTATTGGCCTTCACATCTGTGGAATCTGACCTCAGCCCATCCTGTCGGTCTACTCCTGCCCCGCCGGGCCCACGACCGCCCCTTGGGGCGTGCGCATCTGCTTGGCGACCGGCCCAATTCCGCGCGAGTCCGGCGGCGGCCGTGGCGGCGGCAGCCAACTCCGCTGCCTCGGCCGCGGGGAGAACCCGGCGCGCAAGCGTGCGTTTCTGCGACGACACGAGTCTGGTGCCAACTGCTGCTAACGACAGAGGAGCGAGGGCGCCACCTTCTGACCCACTCGCGACGCCACCCCTGGTCCTTCCGCCCGCCCCGTCGTCTCCGTCCGCTGCGTTCGAACCACCGACGCTGGTCGCTGTTTTGATGGAATCCCCGGTTGTTTCGTCCCACATTGTCGATGGATGTGGCGACAGGAGCGAGAATGAGTTCGGCTGTCGGTGCCGGGGACTGTGGGGGCTTGTGGCAGCCCCCGCCGCCGTATTATCTGCTCCTAGTGACGGGTTGTACGGCAAACCGGGGCGGATGGAGGTTCCTAGCCAAGTGTTGGCTTTGAGTGTCGGTTCCACGACAACGAGTTGGCCGAAGCGCATTGAGACAAGTAGCAGAGAGGGCGAGAGAGGAGGGCAGGGATAAACAGCGCGCAGGGGGGAAGGTAGGACACGGGGAAACTTCGGAGAAAGTACTTTTTGGGCCAACCTAAAAGGTTCCGCGGCAGAACAATCATGTGACCTAGGATATCTGCCATACTTCGCGTGCATCGGATACAGGGCATGGACTGCAGCGTTCGCTCGGGACAGGAGATTGAACACGCAGCCTTCCAATCCCGAATGAAGAAATCCGTTGCAACCCTGTCCCTAGCCGTATCATGAAGACCTCCAGAGCCCTATTATCTCACCTGGCGGCGGCTGCCGTCGAGAGCTCACGAGGTCGTACCTCTCCACCGGCCCCGCCATGTCCCCCCCGTTGCTCATCTCCCCGGACCCCGGGCCCAATCCCGCAGTCGTTGTTGCCGCGGACCACACGACGGGGTCGGGAGCGAAGCGATCCGCAATCGACAGAAAGCATGGCGCGAATCGATTTGGGTTCTGCCGCAAGACGCCATGGGCAACCGTCTGGCTTGGATGGTTGTTCGTGGTTCGTTGTCGCGTTGGAGGAGACGGGGGTGGAGGAGAGGTGGTGGTGGTTCCAGTGGTGGTATAGTTGGGGGTGATGTCATGTCAGCGGTAGAGAAGGCGGGCAGGGCGGCGGGAGCGGTGGCAGCGGCGAGTGACCGAGAGAAGAGACCAACGAGCACGGGTGAGGTTAATATCCAAGCAAGGTCGACAGGTCGGGGTTAACCGGCTGATGTTGTTGGCGGGGCATACATGTTTCCGGTGCATTCATTGACCCGCCGCCGTAAGCACCACCACTACCGCCGCCGCCGCCGCCGCCGCCGCCGCCGCCGCCGCCCCGGCAGTGTCAGTTGTAGCAATGCCGGCATTGTTGTGGAGTAGCTGCAAACGATGTCCGCCGTAGTGCGAATTTGGTATATATTCACGTCAACAAGACGATCTTGTGCCGACCCTTTCGTCTCTCTGCTTCAACCTCCTCCGCCGCCACCAGGAGAACGACAAGACGCACGGATGCTTTCAAGATAGGGGGGAGGGGGGCGCTTTGCACCTCCGCGCGTTGTCGTTCTTGTAGTCTCCCACTTCGTTTGTCAATATTGGTGTAACACCTGAGACCACCACTTCGGACTCGCACTTTGCGCTGGAACCGAGGTATTGGCTCTTGAGAGACGACGACGAGTACGAGAACAACAAACAGCAACAACAACAACGCGTTCGAAACAAGCGTACAAAGGCCTTTCACACGCGGTGTTGCCGTCACCTTCGGTGCTGGTGGTGAAAACTCTGGATACAGGCTGGACCAGCTGGCGAGGAACTCAGGAGTGCCTGGAGAATCCATCCTATTCTCACGGGGACCGACCGCAAATCCTTCCGTTCCCGTCGGCAAAAGAAGTGGTACGTGCGTGTGACATTTGAACCGCGTGGGCGGATACACGCGAGGAGGAAAGTGTTGGGTGCCAGGTCCGAATGGGAAACGAAAGCAAAGTGTGGTTGTTGACGTGAAGCCATCGGTTACGGTGGTTACGAGGACCCGACTAACGCGGCATCAATCCTTTCAACTTCAGCCGCATGGGTTGTGGAAAAAAAAAACAGAAGTGAGAGACGTTTCCTTACAGTAGGTTTATTTCACTCACTACGACTCACCGAAACTCTCGTCGACATGGGCCCAATCACGAAGCATCGACCGACATACTCTTTCACACGTTGTGGGAAGCAACATGACTGAGCGTTGCACAGCGTGAAAGAGTTGTAGATACGGGAAGGATCGATCCGGATTGATTACCCGCGAAAGAACCAAAAATTAACTGGCGTCTGCTTTCACTGCTGTCGTTTGGCATTGACTGAATAACGTACCATGGCTGACCGTTTTGACCAGACTGTGCCGACGTGGCCATGCAACATCTCCATATTTCATTTTCAACGTTTCAACGTCCAGGTTTTTGGAGCGAAGCGCTATTGTCCATTGCCCAAAATGAAACAGCGGGCCCGGAAACACTTACGCCAGACTCAGCAATTTCAGGGGCGAAACCTCAACCAAAAGTAATAACGGTCATGCGTATAGGGGGACCTAAATGTTTCTGGGAGAACCTTCTTCATGGTTGCGAAAGCTACGCCGGCAGTTACACTGAGGCATCACCCGAATACGAAACAAGTGGAACTACAGCGTGGGCAGGGGCGGGTCGCTCGGAATCACTCACATGTATGTGCGTTTGAAATTACTCTCCTTTGGGGTGGACCAAAAAAGTGACAAAAGGATGGCGTTGGAAAAAACTCATACGGATGTGCGGGAAATTTTTTGGGCGCGTGGAGGCGGCACGAAGTTGTCAAAAGTAAGACTATAGTCGTGAAACAAAGTAGCTACCAGCTAGGACTGTCTCCTGCAAACACGTTTTGAAAAATTCAGGTCACGCTGCTACAAGTCTCACGGCAAAATAGCTACAGCGGTGAGATGTACGCACCTTCTGGCATTGGCCCGGCCGAAGACGACACCCCCCCCGGACTGACCATTTTCTCCCTTTCCTTGAGGTCGACTTCCCTTCCCCTTTTACCTCCCGAGCCCTCTCGGAATACCGGAGACTTTCGTCCGGGTTCTTTCACTCTCACGCCCGTCCCACTGCCGGGGAAAACACACGTTTCGATGGACGAGCGACGAAGCTTCGGGTTGATTTCGAAAAAGATCAAGGGAGGGAGCAACGGGTGACGGGAAAGGGTCCGAACATTAGGCCCTACAAGACACCAGCGCACTCGGCAACACACCTTCTGTGCCCCGCTTTGCTATTTGTTCATCATAAACTGTTGGATGTCGCGCGTTACGTATTGGTCCGTAGCGTCCAGCCGCTCCTCGCGTCCCCAGCAGCCTTATTCTTCCAACTCTTGCGTAAGACCAAAGAGAGAAACACCTCACTGACCATGGCCTTATCTTGAACCCCTTTGACGATCGCCCTACCTGTTGCAGCACTCAGCATACGCGCTATGCTTTGTCGCGCTGGCTGCTGTACACAAGCACGCCCTACATACCGCGGAATGATAAATCGACACCACACCCCTTACATATCAATAGCGTATGCCCCCGGCCCCTCCCAGCCCAGCGTCGCCACCGCTGGCTCGACTTCCCTGCCGGGGGACTTAAACATCCATAGCTGTTCGTAGGAACGCAGGTTATTGTTGTCCCCGTGCGGTGACATCGTCATCAACAACAACGACCAGGGGTCGGGAAACGGCGCCGAGTCAAAAATAGCGCAAAAGAGTCGAGGAGGGCCAGCGGAAGGGAGAGGAGAGGGAGATACACGTGCAGCAGAGACGGACAGGCAGGCAGGAGGCAGAACTCAGGTAGATTGAGGGCAGAATCGCGGAACCAGGGAAGGGGAGCACAACACGCGGAAGTTGCATAGAAGAAGGGTCTTCGTACGACGAAATGCCAACATCCAGACCCCATTTACCATGATCTCACGACGTTATTCATGCAAGGGCCGCCAACTCACTCCACGTCAACTTTTGATCCTACTGCGAGCAGTGAATCGCACCGCGAAATCACTCGCGTTGACTTGATTGCACCCTCTCCCTTTCACCCCTCTCACCGTTTGAGGCTTTTTTCGGCGGTCCCCTTGAGCCTTTTTCTTTGCCGCTGACCTCGCGCTCCTGCTGGCGCCGCTTCCCCCCGCCCCGGCCCCACATCTGTTCCCGTTTTCGCTAGCTTCTGCAACGCTGGTGGTAACGTCCCGTCCCTCGGCCGCCGCCGCGGCGTCGACACTTCTAGAAGAAGGTGCGAGCGCGAAGCCGCGCACGTTCGTCTGCGTCGGGGACAAGAACGCGGACGATCCTTCTCGAAAGGCAGGGGACAGTCTGCCCGGGTCTCGCACAGCGATGCCCCTTGGCCGAGCTCCTCCTTTCTCCGCGCTCTTCCTGCCCCTCCTGCCGCCGCCGCCGCCGCCGCTGTCTCCGGGGGCTTTTCCGCCGCCGTTCATGTCGATGTCCGCCGTAGCATTCGTGGCGGTGTCGTTGTCGTCGGGTCTGTCGTCCCATTCGTACGCGCCGGGTCCGTCCCAACCCCGTGTTTCTCGTTGCGGGTCGTAGCACACGATACGGGGCTTGTGCACCCAGAAAAGTACAAAAAACACACCACCACACACACAACAGAGAGCTTGAAGGGGGAAATCGTTATTGCCGTTTGGTGTTTTAAGTTGCCTAGAGAGTATAAGGAATACGTGAACAGCGGGGAGACAGCGAAATCGTTTCGACAGCACGATTCAGACTACGAAGAATGGGGGAGAGCACAAGAACATCATACTCTTGATAGAACTACAGAAGGCGAGAGGGAATTTTCACCGCTACCGCTACTGGGTGCAAGAGCAAAGAGACCCACAAAGCCCAGCTGTACAATAACTGCAACACGAGAGATTCAAGCCCCTAACCGACTTCCTGTGTTGCCATTGAATCGTACGTCGCGATGTTGGTTGATTCGTACGTTGCGATGTTGGTTGACGTGTGAGACTCCTGAGGCATGTTTACCTGCTTCGATCGGAAGGCGACGGCGTGGCGTATTGGGGAGCGCTGGACGTCGAGCGCCAGGGCCGGAAGACTCGCGTCCTCCTTCGGCCAGTCCACGTATCTGAACACCAGACACGACACGACAAGACCTTGTTTGGTTTGTACAAAGCGTCCTTGCTTCCATCGTCATGTCGTTCCGGACAATATGAAACCGACGTATCGAAACCGTTCTTTAATTCTCCCTCGGCGCTAGTGCTACAATATGCAAATTTTCTCGCGGTAACCGCCACTATTTGTGGAGTTTTAGTAAGCAGCATCGACCACGCTTACCGACCGGGCAAAATATAAGACGTCAGTCTCGGTGCGGTTGAAAACACCGAAAGTGTGTGTGCATGTGTGTGTGTGTTTCAATTCGACGTTAATTACTGCCGTTGTTGCTAATACCTGTGAGGGAAAATCAGCGACTCCAGCCTCCCCGGCAGCGCGTCCACCTCGTTGCCTCCGGCGAAGGGTTTCTCGAAATTTTTCATGGGCATCGCGATCCCGTGGTACGTGTCCCTTTTGTCGCTCGCTGCGTGGCCCCTCTTCAGTTTCCGTCGGTTGCCCCCACCGCCAAGTCGTCTGTGAGTCTCTGGGTCCGGCTTTCCTTCACGAGGGCTGGCCTGGAGAGTGGGTTAGCAGTGTGCTTATTGCCACGCGTGTTATAGTGCAGGGAAACCCGCTCCCCTGCGAGGCTCTTGCGGGTGCTTCCTCAAACGGGAACGGATGCGTTGCGCCGATTGAAGATAACCAAGAGATAGTCGTTTCTGCCAGTGAGTCGAAGGATGGATATACCTTTGTTCCAAAAACCACTGGAAAAGCAGCGTGTTTAATCTTACTTGAAGCTGCTCCCTATGCGGCTAAATGTCAGGGCCAGGTTGGAGGTAGAAGACGTGGGGGATACGATTAACGGAACCCACGCTGTCCTACTGCCACCCGCCGCAGTGGCTTGCACCATCACGAACAAAGGGCAGCCTCCATCGTTTTAGATTTCCTTTGCATCTCCATTCAGCTTTCTCCAACGCGTCGGTTTCACGTCTGACGACAAAATACTCTAGTATGTCGTCCTTGCGTAAGGTTCAACCGCAACAGCAGTAGCAGCAACAGCAGTAGCAGCAACAGCAGATGAAAATTCAACAACGACAGCAACGACGGCAACGAAAACAGAAACGACTACTTCGACGACGACGGTGGTGATACCGGCGACAGCAACCCACCGCGATAGCTTGCGCTTTAGCCCTAATCGCCTCTCGCAGGGCCTGGTCCTCCAAGATCCTCGATCGCGGCGGTCGAATTATCGGCGTCAACGACCCCGTGGACTGCTTCCACGAAAGGGCACTCGGTTGTCGTTTGGAGGGGAAAATACGAACATATCATCGTTGATACGGATGCCTTCAGTCGTGCGGAACTCGTTGGTTGAATCAGCGCCAAGGGTTGCATGCAATGAAGTTCGCGAGCCGATTGTCCCCCAACCCCACGCGCCCTCCGAGTCGTCGACACTGCTCCTACAAAATCACAAAAAAAGAAATGCTGGGAATGGTGCATGGATTGCCTGCAATCGGTTTTTGAACGATCATCGTCTGATCTACGGTCTCTGGCAGATAGCGGACCGAGATCCGGAAGGATGTGTGGTATGTTTGAAAGGACCACAACAGGCAACAAATACAATTACGGCAAGACAAGCAACAACGCGCCGAAACCATCACCAACATGTCCATCACCAACTGCAACAACAACAACAACAACAACAACAACAAAACACCACCTTGTCAGTGGATCCTGGGCTATTTGTGCTCGTCCGGCTTTTCGCGGTTTTCGCCGGGTTCGCCCGGAGAACGTGCCGATCCCAACGCGACTTCATGGCAATCTTTCGAGTCTGGTCCGCTCGGGTCTGGGCAGCCTTCCTGGCATCCTCGAGACGGTCGTCTCGGGTTGGGCTGGTGGGGTAAGAGCGCACGCAAACGCCCGGCACGCCGGCTGAGCCGGTCCTGGCACTAGCGGCAAGGAAGACGGCGGACCTGGTTTCGCGAGTCGATAAAAAGTTGGGGGCAAAGGTCATCCTAGTTTTGTTGTGTGGCGGCTCTGATTGTTTTGAAAAAGGTTGCTATCAGAGGGTGTAATTTCTCTTGCCAAAGGCCTTTTATCCCCCCTCCTGGGTTTCCTTCCAAAGGACATCGAGTATCGTATCCTCAAACCCCCTCCTGCGTCATCGGGAGAGAGCGCGAAGTGCGCGAGAAACACGAAGTGCACGCGCCATCTGTGTCTTGCACGAAACCGCGAGCGAAACTCGCGACTCCCTCCGGCGAACTAGGGGTCCACGGTCCACGCTGCTTCACCATTTAGCTCGCTTATCGAGAAAAAGTCGCCCTGACTGGGATAGAGAATGCAATCGACTACGCAGTAACCTTCGCAGGGCGGCGAGAAGGATACGCATGATACGGGTTGGGCATGGATATGACACAAGGTATGCGATATGGCCCAAAAAGTATTGAAAGGCCTTGGTCATCGTGACAGAGGTCTCGGGGGAATCGTGTGCATGTTTGATGTTCACTCAGTTCGTACACTTCTCTCGGTGAGATTTGAAAATGAAAGACGTACGGGGTCACTGAGCCATCCCGTCGAGCATTAGTCTAGATTATGTGAAAGCATTGGAATTTCCGCCGCCACAGGCCGTATCTCAACATACTGCTGTGGAGACCAGGACACATAATCATGTTGTGGAGGTTCAGGAAGCACTGACACACGGGCGTAAAGAGTAGGATCTGAGGGATGTTTGAAAATAGTTCACTTTTGTACCTAGCTGTTCTTCCCAAAATGCGTTCCTCTTCCGATTCCCAACAGCTGTGAATGGGTGACGAATCTACAGCAGCAGATATAGGACGATGGGAAAATGAGTCCACGAAGGCTCGCCCACTCTCCGCACCACCCTAGTTTGACTGAGTTCTCGGTCACGCTTGGCATTCCTCGCCACATCACACCAAAGGAAACAGCCAGCCTCCGGTGGCAGGTCATCGCCACCACACTCCGGACTCTCCGCTCACCAGGGTAGAGGGCACCGAGATCTCTACTCCTCTGTGTACGTACAGGTAGGGAGTCTAAAAGTTGTAAGCTAGAGAGCACAAAACAAAACATCACTCACCCAGGAGTACCAGGCTTGACGGCCGCGCTCACAGACAGGTACTCCGTCTTGTTGTACTCGTACCCCGGGGGTGCTTTGTCCCTCATGCCGGTTTTACGAACGAAGGTCTCCGTTGGCTGCTCAAAGCCGCGCGGCGGAGGGTTGTACACTCCGCACGCCATCCGGGAACCATCGACCCCCAGCACTCCGAGCTCGTCGAAGGTTTGGTCATGGGGTACTCCATTGGGTGTTCTGTCCGCGGTGACAACAACTTCTTCTGGTGGTGCCATGGCGGTGGTGGCTCTCGTTGTTTCAACCGGCTTCCCCTGCTGCCGACGGCGCGACAGTATTTCGAGTGCCCGTCTGCTTCAGCAGCAATGTAGATACAAGCAAACTTCTATTTTTCGATACACCGGTCGGCGCTTGGAGTGCCTTTTTCTTCATCATCAGAGAAAGAATCGACTACCACACCTGTTTGCTCGGTGCTCAGGACATCGATGCTGGAGGGACAGACCCAAGATGCACCGACACCTGCTCACAAGACCGCGCCAACACGCCGAGCTTTTCAGCGAGGGAGGCATAACATTTATTGTTACGGAGCCCTCGTGGCGACAACGACCAGTTGCACAGCGTACGCGGGCCACCCACCCACCCACCCGTGATCCGAGTATGGCGACAGCAGTAGCCTCTGTTAGCAGCCGACGATCTGTTCATGCCTCTATGCTGAGCACACAGCAACAACGTCACGAAGAGACAGAGACACCCACACGTGTGACAACACCCCCCCCCCCCCTTGGGCTATTTTGAAATATCCTCGAACAGGAACAAAAACCGTCAACGACGAGACACTCAACGGTCCAATAACACAATGCGGTGGAATCCCCAGCTGATGGTGATGTCATGTCGCTTGATCGTTTGACCTCGTCACTTCGTACGAACTTCGACTGCCGACCAAAACCAGAGACCGACGCACTTGGGTTCCTCCCCGAGTCTCACACACCCATCTCCACACACTTCACGAATTCCATAGTCGGTGAGCGGGGAATGATCAGGCCATGGTTTCCTTGACGAAACACCCAGCGTTGAGAGAGCGGCCGGCAGACCAGTCCGTCGTGCCTGGCCGTTGCTACTGCTGCTGCGTACGTAGGTGGGGCTTACTCTCTGCGGTTGACGATTCATCAACGCTGACATCTTGTGCTGTTGCATATACGATCACGATGGCACCACAGCCTGCTGTGATGCTTGGCCATCTGCTTCCAAGCTCTTGCGTAGCGAGCGCGTATTGCCGCTTGACGACTCTCGTTGATGCAGCCATGTCGCCGCACCTCCTGTTGCCTTGTGCAGCAATGGTGGGACAGGTTTTGGCGCGAACGTGTGTGTGTGCTCGTCTAAACACACACCGAATCATGTTCAATTCTGGTTCTCCTGAACATCCCTCGCGCATCTAGGTTTTGTTTTGTCTGTGCATGTCAACTATGACGCCACTTTCGTTTGCACGTTTGCGTTCTACATCCAACACAGGAACCCCAAGCAGCATCATGAAAGGAAGTTCTGCGCTCGCGCTCCTAGCCTCCATGGCGACGGTCAACGCCTTCTTGGCGCCCGGTGCCGTGCCCCGCCCGTCGTCTGGCCTACGGATGTCGGCCAGCGAGAAGGTCGAGAACGTTGCATCCAGCGTCGTGGATGCCAACGACCTCAACGTCCGCAAGCCGCCGGGCGACGTCAAGCTCGACCAGGGTGTGATGGACCGGTGAGCCTGCTATGCATTAATTATTGCGTCAGCACGTGCCAGCCAGCACGAGATCTACAGCAATAGCTAGATGCCGCATCTGCGAGCAAACGTGCACGTGTACGTACCCCCACCCGCACCAACCAAGAACGTTTTATGAAGCAACGATGACGAGTAGACTACCCCGTAAAATATATGCAAACGATGCTGTGTTTTATACTTGTACGATGGTTACTGTCACCGACATCTTCTCACCTGAGGCTTGAGTCAAGGTTGCGACGTACGCACGTCTTCCTAGAGTCCACTACTGTACGTAGCTGTTGCGGAGGATCGCCGGCCGGCACCGAACACCTGAGCGAGCAGAGAGCAGGAAGATGCACCGCCGTATGATGTACCTTTTTAGAGCAGCTTCCCCTCGAACCGGCAAAACTCTTGATCAACATGCTGGATCGAATAAACCGTCCGTCCTGCAAATGCAAAATCAATCACCAATCCGGCACCAGCTTTCAACATGAGTAACACACCGCTACAAATCATAATAATCCTTCTGTCCAAATCAATGGCCGCCACCGCCACAGGTACATGGCCTTGCCGCAAGGCACCCGCGTGCAGGCCGAGTACGTGTGGATCGGGGGCACCGGCCTCGACCTCCGCTGCAAGACCCGCACCCTCGAGGAGAAGCCCGGCGCCGTCAACGACCTGCCTTTGTGGAACTACGACGGCTCGTCCTGCGGCCAGGCGCCCGGGGACGACAGCGAGGTCATGCTCCGGCCGGTCAAGATCTACCCGGTGAGAGGGAGAGAGCCATGCCATGTTCTGTCATGTCAATCCATATTTAGTAGTCGTGGTGACACATACAGACAGCTTTCCTCGGGGAGGGGAGGGAGTCCACGCTGCGTACGTACGTGAGCGATGCAAGGAGGAGGAGGCGGCAGATGAGGTTATTATTGACGCACAAGAGCACAAGATAACATGTGCAATAGCAAAGATCATGGATGTAGGTATATACACGCGAGGCGCTTTCCGCTTTCAAAACACAGCAGCGTTGCTGCCGGAACCCTTTCGCGATGGTGTGGCTCAGACCACACCGCTGACTAGAATGCCACCGTGCCACCAATCGTGGAACGTGCACCCTACCGCGAGACGTAGCCGCTGTACACAAACACCAAAGTACGTTATTGTGTAAATCATATCTCTAACGGGTAGACTAAAAAATACAACTGAAACGGAGCCCTTCTGTGATTTGTATGTATATCTTCTAAGAAGTCGCTCGGGAAATACCATGCGACAAATGACAGCAAAGTTACACCCTGTTTTACGAGATTTTCGTCGAGAGAGCCTCGCCCCGACAACAATTCAGCTCCCACCCCTTGCCGCCGCTAATACGCGACACAGGACCCCTTCCGAGGTGGGGACAACATCATCGTGCTGTGCGAGACGTGCCTGCCTACGGGCGAGCCGATCCCCTCCAACACCCGCGCCAAGGCGCGCGCGTCCTTCGACGCGGCCCCCGGTCTGGAGCCGTGGTTCGGCATCGAGCAGGAGTACACCCTCTTCGACAAGGTGTGTATCGACTATGCGTGTGTGTTATTTGTTGTTGTTGTTGTTGTAATCGACCCCCGCTAACCGACTGACCGTTGAAGAAACGTCAGCCTACGGTACGTGTGTCTGTGTGTGTTTGAATTAGCATCGACCCCCGCTAGTCGGGTGACCAGCGAGGAGACGTCAGTCCGTGATAAGGGTGTGGGTTTGGTTTTGTGTTGATTTTTTTTTACATGAGCTCATGAGGGGAAGGAAATCTGACACGGAGTAGATCTCTCTCAGTAGAGGACTCGTGTATATCCCCAGATCGGAACTCTTCTTTTCGAGACAAGACAGTGCGGCTTGCGTAAAAACTGTCATGGATGAAGGATCGGGGTGTAGAGAGTAGACAAGAACAGGTGGGAGGGAGCACACCCAAACCTGGAACCCTAGTCCCCCGTCACCCCAACAACCTGACCCCCACCCGCCAAGCCCGACGGTGACGTAGCGACCTCGCCCTGCTTCAATTGCGCCGCCCACCGCTCCCTCCTCTCTCCCCTCCCTCCCTCGTAGAGATCGCCAAATGGTTGAATATGTCTACGAATGGAGCACAGTATTATGCACAGAAACTTGACGTGTATCGGATCTCCTGTGGAGAGAGAGGGAAGAAACAGATTTTGAAGGAAAACTATTAAAACAAGGGATGGTCAAACGAACTAGTGATGAAAACCCCCCCCCCCTCTTGAATCTATGTTTTTCAGGACATGGTGACCCCTTTCGGGTGGCCTAAGGACGGCGAGCCGGGACCCCAGGGGCCCTACTACTGCTCCGTCGGCTTCGAGAACGCCTACGGCCGCGGTGTCGCCGAGGCGCACTACCGCGCTTGCATGTACTCGGACATCCCCATCTCCGGCATCAACGCGGAGGTCATGCCCGGACAGTGGGAGTACCAGGTACGTTACTGCCTAGGTGCAAATGATGTTCTTGCCTTCTTTTGGGGGAAGGGGAGGGGGTGGGGGTGTACTCATAGTCGTGCATGCCGTAGCCATCAGACCATTGACCTCGCATCCCTACAAAGCCGGGACGGAGCACGCCGGGTTCTCACCGGACCAGGCTCTCACATCACCAAGCGCGAAACGCCGTGAGGTATTTGGCGAGTCGCATGAAGGGTGCGCTGCATCCTGCTAAGGGTGTTCGGCATCTTGTACTTACTTGCTTGCTTACGGATGACAGCTGCGTATGGCTTTGTTTATTTTCTGGTGCTTTCACTTGCAGAGACAGTTGTTAGCACTGTGTAACTGCCTCGAGGGTGCCTGACCATTTTAACACAACGTGGTGTGATCATTCCCCTTGCGCGGAGTGAGGATTCTCTACCCCGCACAACATGATCTACTCGACCACCATTATGGTTACCATTGTAACTGCTGGCGATCCTTTCGATTTTTTGTGCCGATTGTTTGTCCTTCGAAGTGTGTAGTCTCTCTCTCTCTCTCTCTCTCCCTCTCTCTTTCCTATCTACCTTCCTCTCTTTTTGGACTAGCGCACGGCGTCTTGTCGATTGCGGTGGGTACACGAACAGATCTTGTAAGCAGTGGAAGGAAAGACGCGCAACGGAAAACACCAACCAACCACGAACACAACAATCAACGAACCCAAAATCGGTAGGTCGGCCCGGCGGTGGGCATCAACGGCGCCGACGACCTCGTGATGTCGAGGTTCCTGCTTCAGCGCGTTGCGGAGGACCTCCAGGTTGCCGTCTCCCTCGACCCCAAGGTGAGAGAATACGACTGTTGAGAGATGGGCGTTGACGACGGGAGGTAGACTAATCTACGGAGAATCATTTTCAGATTTGTTTGTTCCTTCTTCGCATGGCAAAGTATCTCAAATTGTTTTGGTGCGATACATACGCTCGACGTTTTTCATCCGAAAACTCGATACGTGACGAACGCGAAAAAAACAGCCCATCCCCGGAGACTGGAACGGAGCCGGGTGCCACACGAACTTCTCCACCGAGAAGATGCGCCAGGAGGGGGGTTACAAGGAGATCGTGGAGGCGGTCGAGAAGCTGGGGAAGCGCCACAAGCAGCACATCGAGGCCTACGGCGAGGCAAGCGTGCTGGGAGACGGCTACGGCAGCGGTGGTTTGTCGGTTGTTGTCGTTGTTTTTTCTCCCCTCTTCTTGGCGAACTACACAAGAAATATGTAGTTCTACTCTTGAGTGCCAAGTCGGTATGTAAACGTGTGCTTGAGGGGTGCGGGAGGAGGGGGGAGGGGAATGCCAGGCCACCAAACGCAAGTAGCATCTAAATAGCACCATGCGAGTGCTGCCACCGTAACAGACCCGCCAAAAACATCCCTTGCCTTTTGCCTGTCACAGCCAACACGTTGCCTTGCATCTGATCTCTCCCCGTCTCCGTCCCCGTGCCTTTCCATCTCTCTCCACAACCTTGGCGACGCAAACTGTCGCCCGTTTCACCGACAATTTAGGGTAACGAGCGCCGCCTCACCGGCCTCCACGAGACCGCCAACATGAACACCTTCAAGTACGGCGTCGCCGACCGGGGAGCGTCCATCCGCATCCCCCGCGCGGCCGAGGCGGAGCAGAAGGGATACTTTGAGGACCGCAGGCCGTCATCGAACATGGACCCTTACGTGGTGTGCGGAATGATCTTCGACACGGTGAGCTACTAGCTATCTACCGTGAAACTGTAGATCGTGTTATTGGACAGCTGGAGTGCGCATTCGTTAGTGGCAGGAGGCGACCCGTGTGGGTATTGTTACCTTCGAGCGCGCTATCCGGTTGACCAATGAAAAAACGTCAGTCTTAGTGCGGTTGTGTGTGTGTTTCACTAAGACTGTTTATTGGTTTGTCAGCACGGCATCGAGGAGTAAGGTCAGGGATTTGCATGATTTTCGTTTATGTGGCGCGTTTGTAGCATTTTGGCGCAAAAACCACGTGCGTCGAAACAAGTTGTAGTTTATTGCTGCGGTAGACTAAGCGTTGCACTCCACGGGAGCGATCAGGATATCACCCGCCATATCGTCACCACATGAGTCTGATCTGCGATGTTAACCCCCCGCCACCACTACCCTTCTCTCTCTCTCTCTCTCTCTCTCTCTCTCTCTCCGCCTCTGTCGCTCTGTTTTTTTTGTCGCTCTTGTTCGTTGCTTCCGTTGTATCAACATCAACCGTCTCCTTCGGGAACGAAAAAAACATCAGACCTGCGTGTGGGATGGAAAGGACGAGTAAAAAAAACACATCATATGGTCCATCCAGTCTTGAGAAAAGTACTCCACGGACACGATTGCGAAAGAGGCTCTTCCTCGCAGCAGATTAAGCACGTAGAGACTACTATTTCGACCGCAGTACGCAGCAGCTTGTTGTGGATACGGCGGGAGGTCGGGGTGATGACCTATCTTTTGGTCGGTGGGCGGACTGAGGGCCTTGCTGCCCTCACCCATTGGTGGATGGTTTCGGGGAACTGGCTAGCATTCAGCGAAACCAGCAGGTTTGAGAAAATTGCGAGGATGAGGGAAGAAATGAACAAGAATCGCTGCGTCTACGACCAGCACGTATTTAGACACAAGGGGGCGGCAGGGGTAGGTCACGCTCTTTGTTTGCTCGGGTGAGGGGAGGGGGGATACACCGCATTTGTTGTTTTTTGGCTAACAGGGATCGTCGAGTGATGGTTCAAAGAACGACCTAGTGACCTAGAGTAGAGGACGTTGTTCCTGTTTTTCGTGTTGGCGCATGCTGGTCGTGCCCCCCTCCCTTCCCCTCCTAAACTTAAAGAGTACTTAGAGCGTGGTTTCGGTATTTGCTTGCCCTTTTCCCTCTGTTTGGCTGTTTTTGACTCGTTCTGTTTAAGTGCTTGGCATTGGGATCCCAATTAATTATTGATGGTTGTTTGGTGGACACTCCTGCAGCGGGTCGTTCAAAATTCGACGTTCTTAGAAGGTTGTTGCATGTTGTACGTAAAGTTTCGAGAAGCCAAAAAAATGAGAGAAATCGGCGGGAGGGGGTTGGGAGGTCGTGTCAAGAACTCCATGGGGAAGAAGGCGAAAAAGAGGTGGCACTGTTGGTGGTAGACAAGTTTGTAGTACATTCGCACCCACATGAAATACTGTCTTGAGCAAGGCATTGCGGAAATGACGCCCCCGCCGCCCCCCCTAAGATATGTTATTTCTTTTGTCGTATCCCCAATCGGGTTTCCTCTCAGTCAGGGAGGCGATTGTGTCCTTTGGTGCCAAACTTCGGCGAGAGAAAATAGTCTCCTTCATCAGGAAGACAGACGGCTGGGAAAGGAAAAAAACTTGTGGCAGTTTGAGTGGAAATGGAATTAGAAACGAGTCGTAGTGCGTTGTGGTCCTGCCTGCCCAAAATATAGAGCAAAGGCAAAGACTAAAATGACGCTCTCGAGTCGGTCAACAGCAGTGTGGGAGGAGACGTTGTTTTGTTGTCGACGGTCGGTGCCCTTTCCTCTCTCCTTGGACCTACTTGCCAGTTGGCGCGATCGATGGGGGCGTCGGTTATTGTGTAAAGAGGGGGAATAGAAAACGAGGTGATTTTTCCTGCGAAAGCAAATGGAGGTTGGTGGTACATTACAAGTTTCCACACTCAGGTCCGAGAGCGCCCGCACTTCTGCAACAACTTGGCAATCAATTACTCTCGAAAAAAACAAGTCCAAGTCCTAAGAACTTGAGCGCACCGTGTGTGAGCTAAGAACTCCTACAAAAAAACATTCGTAGCGGACATGCGTTGTGCATCGAAGAACCCGAGCCTCAAGCCAAACCTAGAGGAACCGTGTAGTAGTTGCCTGCGTTTCTTGGGGTGATTCTGAACCTCCGGCATCGCCGCGTTTGTCGCGGATGGATGGAGGTGAAAACGCGCGGGATCTCCGTTCGTGGTGTTGCGTGTGCGTGGACAACACACATACATGTGGATCTGTGTGTCTTCGCGATTGTTTCGTGACCGGCGTCCATCGGCGCTCGCTCATCAATCAAGAACAACGGTTTGTGGCGGACGAAAAGCACTAATGGCAAAACAAAAAGTTTAACCGCCGCCTCCTCTCCCCGTCATCCTACAACCTTGTACGCATAGCGTACATGTCTTTCTCCATCTCTGGTCACTAGTCTACCAGGCAGGGTAGAGAATGACGAAAAGCCTCGCCCTTCTTCCCGACATAGCAACAGAACCTCTAAACCACGACGCCCGTTGCTGGTCAGAGTGCCTGAAACATGGACGGCGTCTCGGTGGAACGCAGCAGCGGCGCTCCATTCCGTTGCTATATTCGGATCGGAAGGAGAGAGAGGTGGTCTTCGTCCTCGATGGTCGAATGGCTTGGGGCAGCAAGCAACCCGCATGGTTAACCCCCCGCCTGAAAACCACATGGGGGGGGGATCGGGGTGACGCAAGACGCCCCCGGGACCAGCAACCGGACGTATCGTATCAGCATCCAATCTGTTTCGTGGCCGTGCCACCCCGAAAAACAAAAACACGACGTACGTACGTACGCAAGCACGCTTGCTCGTCTCTGTATATCATCCCACAGACGAATAAAGGACGCTGACCGAAAGGGGCTTCAATAGTAGAATAGTGTCGCCACAAACCATGGCATACACTGTTGCTGCTGGTGTCGCCGCAATCACTGGCAGGAAGAAAGAAGAAGGAGTTATAGATACATACCTCGTTTCTTTCTCAGGTCTCTTTAACGCGGTCCGGGCAACACGAACGCTGCGCCGGGGTTACGGTAGTCACCACCACAGTATAACACCAACAACAACGCCGACGGAGACAAAGAACAATAAAGATAAATCTCCCGGTGCTTCGTACTTCCCGCGATTTTGACGTGAGAAACGTACGAAAGAGCTACGATACAAGAACAACAACAACAACAACAACAACAACAACAACACTAGATACAACGGGCGCTTGTGCCCGAACAGCCAAGCACACATCACGGAGGAAGGCGGGGTGATGGATGCTTCCTTGGATCGCTGGCTCCCTTCCTTGTCTCGTCATGCCGGCACCCAGTAGGGTTTGTAGCTGAGTCGGAAGGGGTCCCGATATGGGAGGGCTTTGCCCTTGCCCTCTTTCCTCAGGCTTCTCGGGAACAAGACTTCCATGAGATTCTGGTCGAAGACGACGGACAACAAAAACGGAAACAACGACATTGTGGTCAAAGAAGAAAAAAACAACGCCACAGGATTCCGGTCAAAGAAGCGAGAACAAAAATGAACACGGCATCACAGAGAGGATAAACACGACAGACTTGCGAGCAAATACAACCAACGCGGGAGGGGGGGTGTACTCATACTCGTAGTCGTGCATGCCGTAGTCGTTAGACCATTGACCTCGCATCCCTACAAAGCCGGGACGAAGCACGCCGGGTTCACACCGGACCAGGCTCACCCACGCGGGAGGGGAGAGAAAACAATACATGTACACGCAAACACAAACACAACCAAGAACGCACAACCTGAAAAAAAAAAAAACACCAGCAAACCGATATCCGAGTTTGATCGTTTTAGGTAGTTGTTCGCGGAGTGGCGGGACTTTTCCAGATCTTGTATCGTAGGCGTGTACCATGTTCAGGGTGTACACGAAACCGGCCGGAGCTCCAACCGATGCCTACACTACACGGGCAGAGGCCTGCCTTTTCGGAAATCGAGACGGAGTGTTGCAACTTCAAACGAAACAATCCAAAACAGCAAAAAAAAAAAAACTCGATTCTCGAAATAGCGAGGGGCGAAAAAGAGAGGGGAGGAGCGCGGCATGCAAGAGGGCGTCTCTTCTTCATCTCTGCTCTCATCTTGTTGCGGAAGTTCAACTTACTCCGAGCGCAGGGGAGGGGGAACGGAATCAACAGAGCAACAGCAGCAGCAACAGCTTTCGCCTCTCACCCCCCACATCCCGTTGTCGTAGATGTTGTCCGGCAACTGCCCAGGGTGCGGCACCGCTGGTGCTTCTGCTTCTGCCTCCTCTGCCTCCGCCGCGGCCTC
>CACKRE030004594.1:74894-87268 GCA_902602495.3 Ectocarpus sp. CCAP 1310/34 | reverse complement strand
GGATCATCCCCTTCCCCCCAAACTTCATGAACTCGTTGACTATCCCATCCGCTCCTGCTGCTTTGTGGCACTTCATCTTGTCCACACACGCCTCAACCTCGTCCTCAGTGAACTCCTTTTCTAGTTCTACGTTCCCAACGTCTGCCTTCGATGTCTCTTCTTCTTTTTGGGCCCATGCGTCCACCTCCTTCTTAAAACACTTGGTCAAAAGCTTCATTCTCCGAGGGCACTCCAAGTTTATTGTAGTTTTTTCCCTTCCCACGGCTGACTAATCCACCGTTCACACTTGGCAAAGTTGCTACCCCTGTCTCCCCCCCTTGGGCGGTCTTTTTTAACATTCCACTAATCCCTTCCCTCATCTGCTTGACGTTCCCCTCCAGGCCTCCGTTGGCCTTCTGCACTACTTCGTCCCAAATACACTTTTTCTTCTTTTTCACTAGTCCCTTCACCTGTTTTCTCTTGGCCCTGTACTTTTCCCAACTCTCCTCAGACGCCTCACTCAGGTACTGCTTGAAGACTTCTCTACGTTCCCCTATTTCTTCTTCCAGCTCGTCATCCCACCACTTAACCGATACCTCACATCGTACCACCTTCTTTCCCACTACTCTCTCTGCCGTTGCGTTCACGATGGACTCCCGGGTGCGCAAAAATATCAAGAACGGCATGATTTGATCGTATTTCCGCACCGGTATCAGTGTTATCGCACCAGTGCAATATCAACGGTGTAAAATCTGCTCAGAACGAAATCTTGCGTGCTTCCGCAAGGTACCGGTACCCTCTGGGCCACGTGTCGAACAGTTAGTTATGTATTGCGGTTGGCAGGTACCAATTGGGGCGCCATTTCATTGATGTATATCGTACCGTCGTGGTTTGCGCAGCAGAAATGATTTTTTTGTTTCTTCTACGGTAATGTGTACATCGAACGCACTCACTCACTCAACCAAGCACACAGCGGTACACATCCCGAACCTCCAACCAACCGAACAAGAAGGAGTTTCGTAAACGGTACCACAATTACACCGGTACCATGCCCCTTGAAGCAGACAAAGACAGACGGAAGCACCAGCCAACAAAAGAGGGGCTTTCGACCAACAAAGAGGCTGGAAGAATAACGGTACCCCGCCGTATACATACCTTCCCCAGCAGGGAACCACAGCGTCTGTTCCCTTTGGCGCACGCCACCCCAAACTCGGATTCGACCTCATCACTATCATCACTCCGGGCTGGTTGCATGGTACCGCCTACGCAAGCTCCTACTGCAAGAGCAACAGCACGCAAGACGAAGAGATCCACGCCTGTTCGTTTCTCGAGTATCGCACCTATCGGTGTCATTNGCACCAGCCAACAAAAGAGGGGCTTTCGACCAACAAAGAGGCTGGAAGAATAACGGTACCCCGCCGTATACATACCTTCCCCAGCAGGGAACCACAGCGTCTGTTCCCTTTGGCGCACGCCACCCCAAACTCGGATTCGACCTCATCACTATCATCACTCCGGGCTGGTTGCATGGTACCGCCTACGCAAGCTCCTACTGCAAGAGCAACAGCACGCAAGACGAAGAGATCCACGCCTGTTCGTTTCTCGAGTATCGCACCTATCGGTGTCATTGCACCGTGGTGCGCTCACTCAGCACCGCATCATGGCCACTGTGATTTCTTCCACATCGCACCCATCGGTGTCATCGCACCGGGGGTGCTTTCGAAATCTAGAACGAAATGATTTAATTGCATTTCCGCACCGGTATCGGTGTTATGGCACCCATCGATGTTATGGCACCGGGGTGCGATAAAAAAACAAGATAGGAATGATAAAAAAACGATCGCACCCCGGTTCCATCACACGCACTTTTACGGGTACTGTACTCGCGTCGTCTGCCTTTTATCTACTCTATGAAACCGCCACACCTTTGCACCGTTGCCTAGACTGAAGTCCCATTGGCCAACGGGGCAGGTAGTCTTCCGCCTGGTGCAAAACGCGCAATTGGCTAGACTGTGTAGGAGTAAGTCTGCGTCTGTGCGCTTATTTTTATTTGTACGAAGGAGGAGTACAGGAACGAAACACATGGCCACAATTCGGCATTTACCGCCCCACCACTCAGAAGAACTACCGCCCTACGATAAGACGAAAAGGGTGCCCGCAAAGCACCCAATAGGAAAAGGGGATACGGTTCGTAGAATGAGAAGGAGCCAAGATTCCACACGGTTTCGAGCGCGGGACGACTTCCCAGAGCACTTGAATGATGGTGGTGTCTTCTCAAGAAAAGGGAACGGTACATTATTCCCGAGGAGAAAGAAGTGTGGTCAACGGTGAAGCGATCATGGCCAGCAACCGAACGAGTGCTCCCCCGCCGCCGCCGTCCGCACGTGCCTTCCTGTTCCCACAGGTTCAGGTACAAGAAGCCAGACATCAGCTCTGCGGTCGTGAGGGTGAGCAACGTGTTGTCAGTACACGTGCGATGTTTGCCGCCGCATGTGTGAGCGCTTTGCCTCGACAACGCTGACGCTCTGCGCACGAATAGGACGAATGATGATGAGTAGACCAACTTTCATCTCCGCGCCCTAGGGATTCTCGACCAATCAGAGCCCGATGGCAACGAATTCGACCAATGAGAAAGCCGCCGGTGCTTCTTTCTGGCGCTTTTGCTTTTTCCCCCTCAGGAACGGTGGGACAGTAACCTGACTGCCGAGACGAACATGGCCAAGATGGGTCTAAGGCAGAGCGCAAACAGAGATATCCGGGCACCGGCAAGGCGGGCTGCTGCTAGCGCCGCGCCAGGGGGGAAAATTGTCGAGTCCTGCGAGGTTTCGAGATTATTTGGTAAGAAAAAAACTGTGTGGTACGTGCTGTTATATAACCCCTCCATACCCCACCCTCGGCCATGCTCTCCCACGATAGTCCTGGTCCATGCAACCTCGGGAATGTTGAGAGAATGGAAAAGGGACGGCAAGCGTCGACAGCAGAAACTATAACGATAGCAACAACAACTGCAACCACAGCGAATGAGGGAGCACCCAACAGAGAGACGCTGGAAGCCCTCCCTCTGACGATTCTAGGGGTGATACGTGATGGACCGGCGGAATACGCTGACAATGATGTTACACCTACCTGCTGTAATTGTTACCTACTTTTGTCGACGCTCCCCACACGCCACGCCTTGCGAGAAGCTAACTCTTGATCGTGGTTGCTTTGTCCGACTTTTGCTTGCTGTCTTAGCATCCAGGCTCCCCGATAAACACCTCACCTCCGGAGTAGCTTCTCATTGGTGGCGGTACTACGCCCACTCCCAGCCACCGAAATGGCCTTGAGATGAACACTAGCAGGTTTTCACGTATTGCTTACACCACCTTGGCCGGCGACATGTCATGTTTTTACCGCGCGTTTGCTGATGACTCCCGTTTCTTGTTTTTTCGTTCGAAGTGCTAGCACGGTGGGTTTTTGTGTTGTGTGGCGCCCCCCCCCTTGCTCGCTCCAAGGCTGAGGTGAACGAAAACCCTCTCTCAACCTTCCCCGGCTCTGCCATCATTAATGTAGCTTCGCTTTTGAGACTGGAAACACCCCCCAACATGTAGAATATGGTGCAAGGGAAGTCAAGAACGCCCTAATATCGGGTGATGTCCCTCATGATGAGGAGCATATATACTACGAATAGTGTACACGGTTTCTTCAGCGGTGTACGCTTACGCGATCAACGGTCAGATGCAAGCATCCAAATCGGATCCAAATCGGGTAACCCCGGCCTCCGCAACCCCTCCCCCCCTCCCTCCACACGTTTTTCTTCTGGTGCGGGAATGTGCGTCCTCGCCTTACCGCTTGCTTCACGCCTCACCGGTGCGCGGTGCAGACGTCGCGGACACCGCAGACCTGAAGGTGATCGACCGGAACTATGGGCGGCGGCCGATGTCGGACGAGGACCAGCGGTACATGGCCAAGCTCCTCTCGAAGCACGGTCTCGATCACGAGGTCTGTCTGTGAAATTTGCTCTAGGATCAGTGTGAGGGTTAGGCCCTTCGTCGCTTGCACCAGCAAGGATTGTGCGCGGTTCCTTGTCTTCCGGGGGCATGAAGCGGCGACAGCAGTAAACGTGTGTGTATTTTGAGTAGACGTTGTGTGTTGTTGCGGAATAGGGGCGGCGCCTTGCCGTGCGAGGGGAGGAGGGATGTCCCTTTTACTTTCCCGCCGCGTCATGATGCCGTGCGCCACGCACGCGAGGGTGCTTGTGTGGCGTCTCGTTTTCCGCTGCTGTCCCCTCCCGTGTGTTTTCCCTTTCCCCCCATTGTCCTTGATCAAGTCCTCTGCGGTATCTACACTGTCTCTCTACATCGTTATCGTTATCTCTCTGTGAAAAGAGGGACTCGTCCTTGGCAGACAGACATTCGGATATGTATACCCCATTTTGATGGTGTCACTTCCTCCCCCTCTTTTCTTTGCCTCTCGTGCTTGCGCGGCAACCGAATGGCTGGCGGCGAGTCGATGCATTGCTTCACATTATTCTGTGCGTGTTTAACGGGTACGCGACGCACCCTACGTCGCCAGAGAGTTTTTCCACAAGAGCGCCGGGATCGCTGTTTTTGCCCCCCCCACTATGCGAAGACCGTGTTCATGTAGTCGCGGAATGTCAGTTGTACGAAGACGGGAGGGAAGTGAACATGACTGAGCTGGGAAAAAAACAAGGGACGTACAGGGAGATGTTTGAGGCATGGAATAGAGAGGAGAGGACGGTAGCTGTCCTGGGGAGCATGAAGTGGTTTGAAAAGGCGGGAAGGGATATCGATAGATAGGCTAGGGCAGACATTTTTGAGCCACCTTTGGCAAAGTAGGAAGGAACGATTGGCCATCGTTGATCGGTCCTGTGGGAACAATACTCCGTCCTCTCGAGGACGCGTAATCAATGGATTCACCGCTAAGGCATGCACAACACAAGAGAATAAGAGCACTATCTTTCGGGTGGGAGGAGGGATTGGAGCGTTGGATCACCTTAACACTATCAGACATGTCACCGCGACGCCATTGTGTAACGAGGTAATCACCCTGGACGGGCGTTGGGGAGATGTAACAACCCTTCTCGAGGCCATCTCGACATCGTTGCCCATTTCGCTCTCCTTGTTGCCTTCCCATCCGGCCACTCGCTCTCAATTTTGTCTGCTGTGCCCGTCTCTCCCCGTTGATTCTGAAAAAGGCCATGGCTCGAGATATCAAGGTGAACTACAACCAGCTCACGCTCGGACAGTTACGGCGCATGTGCGACACGCTCCTGTCCCTCGACGAGGAGCAGCGAGTGGTGACCTTACCCGAACGAGTCGCGAACGAGGCCGCCAAGGCGGCGTCCAGAACGGCAGCTGGCGGTGCCGCCGCCGCTACCGGCACAAGTCCCTGCCAGAGCAGGAGGGTTTCAGTTTCAACACCGGTGGCGATGGAAGTAGGGGAGGCGTCTGTTGATGACGGAAAGGAGAAGGCGCAAGAGAACAAAAGCAAGGGCAAAGCTGCGAAAAAGAAGAGAAAAGCTCAGCTGTAGCGATCAAGGCTCATTGGGTGTGTAGGTTTCTGCCCGTACAACGGGGTGGCGGCCGGTTCGCCGTGTTGTTTGTTTATCTCGTTTGAGAGGTGGGGAATTCATGCAGTAGCTGTCAACGGGTGCCGTGTGGCGTATTCAGCAGTGTTGGCAGCGAGGGAACGTTGCAGAGGGATTGCTGCAGTGTGAGAAGTGGAGTACCGCGTAGTACTAGTTTATATGCTTTAGTCGACTGGTATTCGTATTCCGTGTTGACCAAAGGTTACCCTCCAGTCAACACGGTCAAATGAGAAAACCACGACTCATCCAACTCCACCTCTCCCGTCTCCGCTGTGGAGACAACAATCCATATTCCAGCCATTCTACTATCGAGTAGCCTCAACTCCGTGTGTGATGGGGTAGTCGCTCGTTGCAAAATGGCCCCCTTCCAGGGACCTTGATTTTCACCCGCTGGCACTGACGTCTTTTAATTGGTCAGCCGGTTCGCGCGGTCGATGCTAATAATAAAAAACACTTACAGCAGTCTTGTAAACACAAACAAAACCCCATCGCCGCCAGATTTACGGTCTACAATCAGAGCCTGCCGCCGACTGTCGTCTTGGGCGCCATTGACATTCCGGAGGCGCCGCAACACGAATATGTTGTTGTATGTACTGCAATGGATTGGCCCTTCCGGCGTAAGTATCGGTGTGGTACCGCGAAAACCATGGTTTGCCAGAATGCGTGAAAAGCTGTGTTAGTTCGGCAGTAGTAGTCCTGTCGAGGAAGGAAGATACGTTTCTCGCTGTCCACCGTGGGAGGGATTTTGATAATCCTTCAAACGCACACACCTTTACCTCTGCACCTCTCCACACTCCACAGGGCTCCTGTGCTGTAGTGGGCCATCTTTCGGGCGGGTATAAACTATGTGCCCAGAGGCCGCTTCATTCACCCGCCCTCCAGCAGTGCCGGCCCCCGGCGGCAATAGTCTATAAAGCAGCAGTAGAATACTGCTGTATCATGTTCAGGTCAAGAGAGTCTGTCTACCCACCTCATATTTGGCCCACTGGGCTGCACTATGTTGTTGTTGTTGTTGTCTTCACATTAAAAACCATCCCGGTCTCTCTATCCAGTACCTCCTTCTGTCTCAATCTCTCCGTACTAATCCATCCTATACTGCTGTATATGTACAGGTACAGTATTCTAGTCCAGCCCAAGTACGGGCTTTCGCCTGGCGTGCATCCGTGTTCTCGGCCTGCGGTCCTTTCTGGCTCCCTCTCCCTATGGTCTATGACGTATATATGTCAAGGCCATGGACTATAGCCTATATACGTCATAGACCATAGCCCTCAACCCGCTCTCATCCCGTAGCTCTGGGTCCCCGATCCCCGGCCGCCACTTAGGCGTGTTTTGTTCTCCTCATCTCCGATCTCCGATCACACGGAAGTCCTTGAGCCACGACCTGTCGAACGCTGATTGGTCGGGAACGGTCTTCGGTCTAATCTAGAATAAAAGAGGGAACGAGGCAACACACAAGAGCGACGACAGGAGAAGGGAACTCCCGCATAAAACTGGGACCAGCCTTCCCACACACGCAAACGATACTCGAAACGAAGAGGGAGCTACGCACGAAGCCCAGCACACGGACCAGGTAAGGACCCCACGGGCATCTACGCTGCGGCGATCTTGCATGCGGAGATGGAGAGCGCGTGGGAGCTTTTCGACTGTGTCTGCGTTTTGTGTTTCCGTGGGTTTTCTCAACACCCCTGCCCCGAAAAACAGATCGGGCAGCGCGGATGCCGCTGTCTCCCCTGCCCGAGTCGGGAGACTTGCCACAGGAAACGTTGCCCCAGTTCACCCTGTCCCGCTTGGGCGCGGCGTTTGGTAGGGGGTCCGAGGACAGTTGACGGTGTGGCACGGGACAACGGCGGGTTGTTGACTTACGCAAGGCAGCGTGATCGTGGCATTTTTGGGGTTGGGTTCCTGTTGAGTCAACTCGAGAGAGTCCACTTTTGGGCTCTCTTTGGCACGCCGAATAGCGAACAAGCGCACCTCAGGCGTGTCTGTAGGTCACGGATCCGGGTAGAGCACCTTTGGGTCTGCTCGATGCTGTTTGGTCGGGATGATTTGGGTCGCGCACGGGTGTATCGTTTTATTTTGAGTTGGCGTCATGATTAGAGTTTCTTCCGAAGAAAATGCCCGCCCTTGTGTGTGACCCGCTTTTTTTTTGTGTCTGCCCCTGCGACAGAGCCGGCGGTGTTGCCTCGTCTGTGTAGACAAAGTGCAGAAATTAGGTGACCCTGCAATCAGGAGCTAACCACCGAGTTTCTGTCCTCTCCCTCACGCCTCGCTTCTGTTTGGTCGCCTTGACCTACGACAGGGAAAAACCTCCTACAAAAATAGCACCTCGCACATCTGCTCGGGAAAACAAGCCAGCACGAGGCGGGCGTTGGCAGGCGAGACAAGGCCGGACAAAAGGGAGAAAGCAAACGCACAAAAAGAGAGACGGGCTCGCCGGCGTCAGAAAATGTGAGCCCCCCTCGGCTACAGCCGTGTTAGAGATCTCAAAGAAGAGCAGAATTTTCGTAGGGAGGTCTCGAATATCAAGGCGCGGCTGGGCGGAGTCTTTTTGTTTCCCCGTGTCTTGTCTATATGGTACGTTCAAACGTTCAAACTTGGAAGCAGCTGGCCATCCTCGCATATTGATGTCATCTCCGAGTACTTGCTATTGATCTGGTGTTTTCTATGCATTCAACAGTCGCGATGAAGTGTGGTACCATGAATCCCAGAGAGGAGGGAGGCGCCTTGGCAATGCATGGTCCGTGTTTCTATCGTTATCGTTGCGGCGGCTCTGCTTTTGTCGGTGTCAAGCTTAACTCTTGCCAGGTAGACAACCGCTTGTTGAGTTCTGTAGGCCTACTCTACAGCAGAACTTCAGAGGCAGTCGTTTGTAAGCTGCAAAGTAAATTGGTAAATTGTCCCTGGTGCCGAGTTCATTGTCACACTGCGGCAGAGGGCGTAACCCCTCACCGATGTTCTTGCGTCGCACACCCGCCCCGCCCCGAGCTGCCGCTGCTCAATGTGTGCTGATCTAAAATTGTCCGATGATGCCCCCACCCGCCGCCGTCCCTCTTCCACCATGCAGGACAGCGCAGAGCCGAACGAATTCGTCCTCGCCTACTAGCGACTCTATGCACGCCTTCAAGGCGGCTATTGAGCGCAAGGTACGCACGTGTTACGATATCAGACCGCAGCTTTGTACTTGTCTGTAGGCGGTGGGGAGGCCGGCGCGTGCTTTCCCTGTGCTGGTGATGGCGTCTATTATGTAAGATAGTACCGCGTATTGCCCACGTTGAACTATGTATTTGTAGCATACCGTGGCGACATGCTTCGCAGGCACGAACGGCCTCACGGATACCGCGGTTGGTGACGTGCAAATCGGCTTTTGCCCTGCAGTGTCTCCTGCCGCAATTTCACCCTCCTAACAAGATCTGCAACCCCGCCCTCGCCATGCATCCCTCGCTCCTCCGCTTGCACCGCCGTTTAAATCTGCAGCCCAATTCAGAGCCCTACCGACGAGAGAAGGAGGCGATGTCAGTCCCCCATGACCAGCACCAGCCGCACGAGCAGCAGCAGCAGCAAGCGGCGGACGTGGCGGGAATCGTGAAACCCCAGGCGTGGTGCGCGGCGAACAGCGTGGAGCCCGACTCCCAGGACGATCAACAGCACCAGCAAAGATATAACAGCAAGCAACACGCGATGGTACTCGTAGCCGATGACCTCGCCGCCTCCGCCGAGGTGAAGCGGGAGGCCGGCGGCGGCGGCGGCGGTAGTGGGGCCGCGATCCCGATCTCCCCCCCGTCTTCGCCGACTCACGTCGCCCCGACCCGCCTTCCGGCGGCGGCCGAAGCCCAGGAGGTGGTGGCGGCGGTTGTCGAAGCGCCCAAGCCCGAGACAGCAGCGGCAGCAGCGGCGGCGCAAGCATTACCATCGCCGCCGGCGCCCGGTTTGCCCGCTTCGGCGGTGGCGGAGGGCGTCGGGGGCCCCGTGTCATCATCAGGGCCACCGGCGGCGGCGGTACCCGTGCGGCTGGGCCGCGGCCGGAAGCTCTGCCCCAGCTGCAAGGCCCTGACCAAGTCGGCGGTGAAGCAGTGCCGCCTGTGCCACCACGTCTTCAACCCGGTGTCCAGGATGCGGGCGCAGCACCGCGAGCCGAAGGAGAACGAGGACGCCCCGGTCCTCCCGCGCCGACGGCACCGGCCCTCACAACGCCTCCTGGAGAGCAGGGTGGTGTCCGCCGCCGCCGGCCCGCAAGAGGCGGCGCCGACGGGGGGCGAGGCAGCCGTAGGCCGAGCAGCCTCGGGGAGACGGCCTCTGGCCGCCTTTATGGGCGGCGGGGACACGAACCAGCGAGTGGCTTCCGGCGCGATGGCGGCGACTCCGGTGGCGACGAACAAGACGGGCGCGGTTTCCGCCAGCGGGGAACAAGCACCCAAGCGCAGCCACAAGCGCAAGGTGCCGCTGCCGCCCGGGGTGGTGCCCCCGAAGCGCAAGAAGGGCGCGGCGGCGGCGGCCCGGTTGGCGGCGGCAGAGAAAGCGGCAGAGAAAGCGGCGACCGCGCCGGCCGCCGCCTCCGAGGTCACCGGCCCTCACGGTATACTTCCCCGACTGAGCCTGCCCGAGCGGCAGCGTGTGGCTGAGGACCTGGTGGCGTCGCCGGCCCCTTCGCACGTGCTGGTGCCGGAGTCGCCGGAGCTGGCGCCGACAGCGACGCCCGCCGGGCCCCTGTTGTTCATTGCCCCTCCCCCGGCTTCGCCTTCGTCGAACTCCCCGTCCTCGCTCGAGGACGACCCCGAGTGGCTGCCGCACAGCGGAGTGATTGTGTCGCCCGCGGCGGCCTTTGTGCAGCAGCACCAAGAGCGGCAACAGGAGCAGCTGCAGCGGTGGCAGAACCAGCAGAACCAGCTGTACCTCGCGGGAGCGGCGACTTCTCTGACGGGCCTGTTGCTCGGGGACAACCAAGAGGAGGAGGAGGAGGCGGAGCTTGCCCTTCCCGTGCGAAGACACGAAAGTGGCGGCGGCGAGATTGACCTAGACTTGTCCGCGGATTGCCAAGACAGAGACCCGTTCGCGGGCGTAGAGATAACGTGGTTGGAAAACGGCGGGGGCGGCGAAGCGGCGGTAGGGAACCCCACTGCTGCCGGCGGAGGCGGCGGCGGAGGCGCGCCGACGGTGTTTCCCCTGGTGTCGCGAGATGGAACGACGATGGAGCAGGTAGGAGAGGGGAACTCAGCGGCGGCGTGGTGGTGGCTGGCTGCAAACTGACCACATGGATTATTTCCGTTCGATTGATGCTGAAATGAAGACAGCCACAAGTTTCTCATTCCGGATCGAAAAGCCTTCGATATTTTTTTGTTCGGGTGTTCCGTAGCTGTTGTAGTCCTGGTAACATTAGAAGGTCTTGGTCAAGACCGTATTTTTTCTTCGGCTCCAGGCGCTGGCCGGCTAACCCTGCACAGCGACCGGGCCCCGTCATCGTCCCGCTTGGTTCTGTTCTGCTGTGGTAGAAATAAGTGTCGCGAACAAGGTATCTTCCTGCGACTGCATGTGTATTTTTCAAGAACGTCGTGCCGAATTTTCCCTCGTACCGATGTTCCCAAGAACACCCTCTCGACGAATACTGACCGTGGACCTCCATCCCTCCCTCCCTCCCTTCGGCCTTGCTTGCTTGTTTGCCGTTCCCAGCACCGATCCGTGTTCCCTTCGGCGCAAAGCACGGAGCTACTGGGGGACGCGGACGACGCCCTCATGTGGAACCCGCTCCGAACTCCCTCCGTCGGCGCCGACGCCAACGGCGGCGGCGGCGGCGTAGGTGCCGCCGCGGTAACGGCGACGGCGACGGTAGCGGGGAGGAGCCTTACCCTGTGGCCCGGGAGCTCGGTTAGCGACTGCACTCTGCTTACAGCGGAGGCTCCGGCGGCGGCAGCGGCGGCGGCAGCGGCGGCGTCTTCTTGTTATTCTCGCTCCACCAGCAGCGGCCGCAGCCCTTCGCCCGGCAACCTCGCCTTCCCGAACTTCGAGCGCGGGGCGGCGATCGCTTCCTCCGCCGCCGGCGGCAGCGGCGGCAGCGGCGGAAGCGCCTCCCACGCCGTGAGCTCTCCAGAGTACCTCCTGGCGGAAGCGAGCTGCTCGAGCCTGCCGGACCCGCTGGTTATCGGGGGCCGCGACGGGACGTCGGCGGCAGTGGCGGCCGTTAGCATGGACTCCGGTGATGGTGACGGGGGAGGGTTCTGGCACCCGTTTCAGCACGGCAACGGCGGCAGCGGCGGCGATGGTAGAAGCAGCGGCGGCGGCGGCGGCGGCGGCGGGTTCAGTAGCTCTCCTCTCCACCCTCCGACGATGACGTAAAAAAAATAAACACCAAATATTAGAGGTGGTCCGCGCCGGCGGGAGGCGGTTGTTTGAATCTGCGGGGGGGCAAGGATAGCGTGCGGGGTGGAGAACGGCAGGACGCTTTTTACGCGATTGGGAGGGAGAAGAACATAAAAAACTCGAGTGTGGTGAACGAACATGAAAACTTGGAATTAGCTAATTTCTTGTCTTTCTTCCCTTTCTGGCTGTCTTTCATTTGTTGCTGTTGTGTAGGAGACCTGCGGGGGAACGTCGGAGAGCGAGAGTTCGAAAGAGGGTTGTATCAATGCCCCAACTGAGGTTTGGAAACGGCAAAAATGGCCCAAGGTTAAATACCCCGAAAGGAATGGTCTGGTCAACAGCCGATTAGCGGGAAATAGTATTTTGCTGGGGGGGTATCTCATCACCACTACGAACGCGGTTGAAGTACCTGCTGTCTGGGTGGGGGGGTCCGCAGGACGAGGCGGGGGGGGGG
>CACKRE030004594.1:49133-62062 GCA_902602495.3 Ectocarpus sp. CCAP 1310/34 | reverse complement strand
GGGGGGGGGGGGGGGCGTGTTCCATGTTTTTGCATGCCTTAGCGGTGATGTAGACCGTTGAACACGCGTCCTCGAGAGGACGGAGCGATGTTCCCATCACCGATGGTCCCTTGTTCCTTCCTACATTGCCAAAGGTGGCCCAATGTTGTCCCTAGCCTGTCGTTTCACTTGACGCCATTTTAGCCGACTTCTCATAATAGTAGTCGCAAAGGAATCCACACGCGGTCCAGGCATGGGTCACCTTGATGACGATGCTGCTGCCCGTGCCACCAACCAGACCGAACAAAAAGCTCACGGTTCCAACCTTTGGAGGCGTTTCGAGGGGGGGGGGGACGGGGGGTCATGGTGGCTATCAGTGTTGAAATTCGGACAAATGAGCAGAGTGTGTGTTTCGATGATTTAATGTTACCATGTAGCAAAGAAGAATGTGAGGGGCTTGATACACCGCACAACCAGCGACAGCAGCCTGTAAGGGGAAATCTTGAACCTTCATATACCGCACAATTTCCATTCCTCTGTGTACTCTCAAACAAACGCAGACTGGTGTAAATTTCATCGGTCAACCGGTTAGCGCGGTCGAGATGGTCAACACAGAAATACACCAGTACTGCTACACACGCGCACAAAAAACACACACCCAATTCGAAACCAGTTCGTCGCCAATAACACTGCAAGCAACGTGGAGTAGAGGCACCCGTCCGAGGGGCGGCTAGCAAGGCCTTCATGACTATCGTTCATTCACGCGGGAAGAGTACGCGGACGCTACGGAGCGGGAATTCGACCGAAGTACAAAACCCACCTACCCTCATGAGAGCCAGTGAATGTAGCCTCGTCTACGCCCTGACGTGAACGCAAGTCGGTCAGAGATTGATATACCTACACGGGTCTCTCTCTCCTCTCTCTCTCTCTCTCTCTCTCTCTCTTTCTCTCTCTCTCCCGTCTCTCTCTCCCGCCCTTTCTGAGAAAAAATCATGGCACCATGATCATTCGCTTACGTTCTACGGCCCCCTGTAGCACCGCAAAGCCTCCGGCCAAGGATTCAGAAACAAAAATACCCGCGAGATAACACGCCTGACGGTGTTTCGGTATGCACGCGGTATTGCGAAACTTTGCGCACAATATCATTCGTAAACGAACGTACGGTTACATCGCGATCGACGCCCTGGCCACGCACCGTATTGCAGCCAACCGGCTCCGCCATCCCGCTCATCTTCTCTCCGCCTTGTGGTTGTTACCCTTCGCCTTCCTCTTCCCAGCGGCGGGGACCCCTCTCCCTCTCACCAACCTCCGGCTGCTGTGACTGCTGCCTTCGCTCCACGGGTCTCTCCCTCTCTCGTCCTATCTAGGTGGCATCGCAGAGGCAGCGGTGTTGCACTCTAAACGAACGACTTCGTGTGCGGAGCGCTTTTCTCGCCGTTTCACGACTGTCATGTTGAGTGTTGATGTTGTTGTTGCTGTTGTCTTGACGTAAAAAACCGTTCCGACCTCTCTACCGTACCGTCATCTGTCCGTACTGGTTAAACAGTTGACCGAGCGATTCCCGTGGTCACAGGATAACTTACCCAAAAAGGTATATTGGAATAAAAGAGTGCATTCTTGATATTCGCAGCATTAGACTCATGATGTTCTTGGAGGCAGGCGTGTTTGCTTTACGCTATACTAAGGGGAGTGTCGAACATTTGTTATCGAGTGTGGTTTCTTTCGTTAACACGTCGTCGTCGGGACGAGGTGTCCATTGTTGTATTTTGAGTGTTGACTTTCGGTGAAGGGCAGCGCTGTGCTGTGCTCTTGCAGTGTGGCCTAACGCTGTTGTGTCGGAAACCACAACAAACTTCACTATCATTCTGAACAACACAAATACCAAATCTTGGAGGGTGGAGTAGGTGCGTTGCGTGTTTTGAGTGGCTTCTTCCTCTTCAAGCAGCTCGTCAGGGTGCAGGAGGTGTATGTATTTCAAGGAACTAACGCATCAGGCCTACCTGCTTTCTGTGCCTCTACGCCTGCTTGATTTTCGTTCTACCGACGATGCTGGAGGATCGACACTTGTCATGTACGGTTCCCAAAACACCGCCTCATGTGTGCCAAGGGTGCTACGGACACCTCGTGAGGAGCGGACAGGCTGTGCTATCTGGTCAAGTACCGTGGTCGCAACGACTGCCTGCCTACCGATTGATAAGTGACACAAAAAAACACCACGCGCACCCTGGGTCGATTTTCACAGCTAGCTCCATGTGGGAAGTGGACGGGCAAACCAAATGATACAAATCACGTTTGTTTTCCGAAAAGGCTTCCGACGAGACGTCTCCATGTTCGGCACCGCCACTCTTCTCTCCTGCTGTGTGGAGTAGTCGAGCTTTGCTTTGAAACGGGTCAAGTAGGGGCGGCATCTGTGTCCGTGTCATGTACGGTATGCTCTACATACAAGCAGTATACCGACACCGACCGGCCGTATGGGTGATCATCGCCCCTGTTCTGTGGCAAGCAGTGATGGCGTGTGTGCATATGATGGTGTGCAAATTTATCACGAAAATATGCCCATGATCGTGCGCAACTTTGTAAAGAAATTTGTCACGAAAATTCAAGACCGAACCAACCTATCCGTGTATCCATACTTAGCTTTAGATGCGTACGAGGCACCCTATAATATCCGGAAATATAAAGCATACAAAAAACACAGACGGAAAGCGTACAGCAGTGGTCTAATGCTAGATATGCGCCTGTGGGTGATCGCCCTTGGCGTACACACAACACAGCAGCAGCAGCAGTGAATGGCTGGTGATACGTATGCGTATGATGATCGTGGATACTGTACAAATTGTCGCAAATTGCAAGACCGAGCCGCGCTGCCGCGTATATCAACAAGGCAACCTCTTACCTTGGGGTAGACAATTTCTGAAGCGCGCCGCCGTTGTAAAATAAATACTCCTTCGTATGGACGGCTGCTGTAGTTCTACATTAGTACTTGTACATCGAGAGGGTAAAGGTTTACGACAACGAGGCCCCAACAATGGATGGAGACCACCAAGTCGACCGCGACCACAAGTGGTAAGCCCTTTGACACTGGAGCCTGTTATGTATAAGAAAGTCTTGCAGAAAATATTGCAGAATAAAACACATGCACCGCCAACAAAAGATCCCGTGGTGATCTGGCGGTGGCCCCCCCAAACAAGAAACTCATCTGCCTTGGGTTATTATACATGTAAAGTCGCTCCTGCTTGTGGCTATGCATATGATGTGCATATGCATGGGTGCTGCAAAACAACATGCCCGAGGGGAGATAAAGTGAGCTGGATCTACCCATATGCAACCATCAAGAGGGATACCTTGGCCCCACGCGACTCTTGGTGAAACATTACCGGTGGCTCTGACGGGGGCAGCGGCACGGCGGCGGGCATTCACAGCTCCGTCGCTACGCATGTGCGGCAACGGCCAGCACTGCTGTGCTTTCCATTGTGGTGGTGGTGCGGGCGGGGAAATATTAGCGGGTCTCGTGATCACAGACTACACGCTTGGCGGGGCCAAACCGATATGGTCCATTAGGGTGGACGCGGTTGCTGAACGGCTTCCCCTTGCTTTCTGGCTTTGGCTGCGCACCATCTCCTTGCACATGACAGGGTGATCGTACGTGAGAGGCGCGAACGTGTGTATTGTGTGGATATGTGGGGCAATATTTTTAAGTTGTTGTTCGTCTCTCGCTCTAGGTTTTGCAGCTCAGCAGTTCTCAACGGAAGCAAAGAAAACGCGTCGCGGCCAACATCTGTGATACCAAGGCAACACTCACACCTTGCCACCGTTGCCAGAGGACGTGCTGCGGTCCACCCGAGTCGTTCCAAAGTTTGGCATCATGGTTGCAGGAAAGCAGCACGCTTGCTGGGGGGGTCCGGTAGACCATAATGAATGCATAACCAATGGTCGGTCTAATTCATACCGGTTCGTACGCTGATAGGCGGAAACTAGCGGGAAACGCGGAAACGTTTGGTCGGGTCCCCCTTCTCCTCTCGACCGCACGAAATCCACCACAGCAGGTAAGTGCCTGCGGAACGGCGGAACGGCGGGGAGAGAAACCGAAGATCTGTGGGGCAAGAGGCATCTGATACCCCCCGTTCGAGAGCAACTCTGTGAGCGGGCTTGCACGATTAATACGTGACCATCGGTTTTGGCAACCACCGTCCGGGAGGTTGCCAAAACACGCTGAGGGTATCGAGACTTCCACGTTGTTGGTCTCGTGGCGGACTGGAATTAAATCCTTCTGCTATTAATTGCGACGACGTACGTCAGAAAGCAAACGTCCCCCTCGCGGTTCGTGAAGGGTGGTCCAGCATCGCAAAAGACAGTCAACTCAAGCCGCCGAGTAGTCGTTGCTGACCCTCTAGTTTGGCCAAAGGCTCAGTCGGCTCCGGGCACGCTCTCGGCCGGAGACACGTTCGTGAGCCACCTGCGATACCACACGGCGTAACAACCGCCGGGCGCGGACATGGAGGAGTACGAGCCAATCAAGGTGCTTGGTGAGGGTTCCTTTGGCAAGGTTTACCTCATGAAGCACAGCAAGACGAGGGACCTTGTCTGTACGAAGGTGAATGGAGACTTCACTGGAGGGCACTCCCGGCGCCAGCAAGTAGACCGATGTTTCTGTCCAATGTGCTACGTATTCGACCGGTTTCGACGCTAAGGATACAAGCACTTACCCAGCGGGCATAAGTGACTGTGCAAAGCACCCCCCGCTGATTAAGCTATTTGTGTTGTCTAGGCTGCATGTATTGCCCGAGTATGTATGTCACCCCTTAGACTAACTCTATGCGGGGAGGAAACCGATCTCGCAGCGGTATCAGTCCAATGATTGACCAACGATACACATGTTGCATAACTATAAGATGCTCAAATGCCACACATATTTGCTATAGATAGCCAGACATTACAAGTAGCCCTGCATTTCCTTCCGATTGTGAAAATGCGCGAGCTCACAAACGAAGCGATACGCAGGAAGTAAGGTCGATCAGACACCTCCAGACTGTTCTTATCGAACGCACTGGTACGAAGATACATACAAGAGCTTCGGACGTGGGGGCCTGCCACTGCCCCCGTCCTCCGGGATAGGGCGGGGGGATGTGATTCCTATAGAAAGGAACGGAGAGCTGCGTACCAACGGGGCACCTATGTTGCAATTATAGTCTACCTCTGCGGGTAGAGTGATGTACACGCTGTTGGAGAACCCAACTTCCGTTTGGGGTCGCGAGACTTGAAGACAGGTTCGGCCGCGTACCTGGTGACAATATTTTTCGAGAACGAACACGGCCTACGGTGGCCTTGTGCCTATCAGTGGCTGTACACATGCCGCCCGATGAAGTACGGGAATCACCAAATGTAGCAATGGGGAGGTGACTTTGCAGCTACCAGCAGGGGTAGGGGTAGGTTTCCTCTTCCTGCACTCCCCCCCAGGTTGGGGGCGTGACGAGCGTGCTCGGATCTACAAGAGCACGGGCCAGGGAGAGAATGGTGGAGGCGTAGTCGCATTTACAGCGTACCATGGTATTTGAAATCGCCCTACCAATGAAGCCTTCAGACTCAAGAATATTGTGAAGACGTGCCCTTCAGCAGTGGAACAAGCTACAGTGCAAATGCTCGTTTCGAAAAAACCTCCGCCAGCTCAGAAAACGTGAGTTTGTTTTCGTATTTTTTGCAAGAGGCGGGCAATACTCATGCTGCCAATGGAGAAAATTTATATGCGTAGATGACGATAACTGTATGTATTCCGGACGGACGGCCACTGCCGCCACACTGAAGCAAGTAGGCTGAAAAAAGAGTTACCAATTCGAGAGTGGTAGTCTAGTGGTATGCGACCCGACAAGCACCGTTCTTCGCTTTCCACGCAAACCGCCGGGTTGGAAGGCGTACTGTAGTCCCGCCTCTCGTAGGTGAATCGAAACTTAGAGTCAATGAAAAATGCTGTCCGATCAGTGGAGGTTTTCATCAGTTGCAATCCGGTGGTACTTTGATCAGTGTTGCAAGAGAAGGGAAAGCAAAATAGAAAAGTACATCGTGACGAAAGCGTTGTTGCTGCTCGTCTCCCTGAGCCTGGTGTAGCTATTTGTGACCAGAGGCTGGACACGGCACGGTCCCGCGAACGTCATGCGAACAGCAGAACTCGGTGCTCTCCGCCGGTCATAGAGGGGGCGGAGACACCCCACCTCTTCGAGAAGAGGCGCGTTCTAATACTCTCAAGCACCTTCTTATCTTACAAGATCTTTCTGATGGAGGTGAACGTCCTTCTACTGAGCGTGGCCATACAAAAGCACTCTCGACACCAAACAAGTGTCTTCTTGTGACCACTTTTTTCTCTGGCCAGGTGATCAAGCTCAAGAACATCCCACCGAAGGAACAGGAGGCCTGCAAGAACGAGGTCGAGCTCCTGAGCCGCATGTGCCACCCGAACATCGTGGGCTACACCAACTCATTCCTCTACAAGAACTGCCTGTGCATCATCATGGAGTACTGCGACGCCGGCGACCTCGGCGACCGTGTCAACGAGGCAAAGGTGTGTGCGCGCGACAGACAGACAGACAGACAGATAGACAGACGCCGGTTATAGTTGCGCTGCGCTAATTTTGTGGTCGTGCTTTCCTTTCGTCCGTATGCCTTGGGATTGATGTTCGGAAAAGGTTGTCCATCGGGGGAGACCTTCCTATGTGGCTTCAGAGGAAACCAGCAGGAAGTGTATCTGGGGTTCTTGATGGCCTTTGCCGCTTGTTTCGCGGCGGGCGACCTCGAGAGCATTTTGTTTTTGTCTTCGTTTTACGTTATTTTCCTTAGCTTGTCGACGAGTCGGGAAGGGCCTGCCACTGTCAACACCGACTACAAAAATAACACCGTAAAGTAGGTCCTGGTTTTCCGAGCGGGATCGAATGCTTTCAAAACGTTTGCGGATAGCGGAGCAATAACACTTACCATGTAACTGATGGCGCTTTATAACTTCTAACCCTTACCCGTGACTCCCCGCGCGGGAGCAAACGCCCTCCCCTGCTCAGGGCCAACTCCTCCCGGAGAGCAAGGTGATGACCTGGTTCGTGCAGACGGCCCTGGGGCTGCACTTCATGCACTCCAACCGCGTGCTCCACCGCGACATCAAGACGCAGAACGTGTTCATCCTCAGCAGCGGCAGGGTAGTGCTGGGGGATCTCGGCATCTCCAAGGCAAGCAGGGGGGGGGTGGGGTGATCATCCGGCAGTCGACGGACTCACAATACAGCGGTTCATTTAGCTGCCAAAGATTGTTGTGGCTATCGGGGATGTACCGAGGACGCTAATCTGTGAGTGTGTTTCCGGCCGGATATCGAGGTCGTCATGTCGACGATGTTTTGACAATCGCGGTTTTCCTGTATTTATGACATTGAACATTTTCGCAGCGTTCATCTTGTGTTTGTGTTTGTTTCTTGCCGCCTGTGTTGTTGCCTAACCCGTTGGCACCCCCTCCCCCGTCTCCTCTGTTGTTTATTACGAATGCTTCCCTTTTGCACGACCAACTGAAAAAACACATTCGCCATTTTTGGGTCGCCGGCGAGAGTCCCTGAACCTGCACTTGAAATAAAACGAGCATGAACAGCACCCTTCTGAAAAAGGAGTCACGGGTGACTATTATGGCGCATTTCTTCAAGGTCACGCATACATGTTCTCTTCTAAAAAACTAACAGCTCTTGGGCGGCACCCGCGATTTCGCGAGCACCTGTATCGGGACCCCTTACTACATGTCGCCGGAGATCTTCAAGAACCACCCGTACAACGACAAGTCCGATGTCTGGGCCCTGGGGTGTCTCCTGTACGAGTTGCTCACGCTCAAGCATGCCTTCGACGCGCAAAGGTGGGACAATACCCCCCCGCGCTCGACGTTGATAATGCGTAACACCCGTCCCCTCCCGCGCATTGCCTCTCCTTTTTCAAGCTTGCAACGTTGAGATCACCCCACTCCGAAAACCCTTAGACTATGTTTTTAGAGTCTTCATCCTCGCCGGCGCTCTCGGAAGTAGCGTAGGCGTGGTACTATATACGTCTTGAATGGGATACGCGTATGCAAAGATTTGCCGACCAAGACCAAAAGTGTAATATCTCGACGATGCACTGCCGTGAGTCCCTCGTCCGGCCGTCCCCTTGACATTGTGGGTATGGGTGGTGCGTTCCGTGGCAGAATGGGTTGTATTCCCGCGGTTCAAGCAGTGGGGCTCAATAGAGATGGTGCTGTACCCGCGGTGCGCCTCTAAACTTGTTAGGTACCGTTCCTCCACTGTCGTGGCTGTTCGATTGCGAGTGTCTTGAGGACGTAAATCGACTCAATGCACACCAGCTGCAATGCACAACGGCCAGAATGGAGATGAGCGTGATCCTGTTGCCCTTCCTGAACGCATGCTTTCCACGTGTCTCGGAATCCTGTGTCCCTCGCGAGCAATCTGTAGGATATTTTTGTAGAGGGCGTTTCATTGTTTCAGACAGAAAAAAAAAAAACGTGCCATCAACAGCCCTGGATTATCCGACACACATATAATGCTTCTACGAATCTAACCAATAACATATCCAAACAAACAAAAACAAGGCGATCGCCGAATTGCCCCCCATGAACAAGCCCCCAACGTGCAAGATTGAATTGACTGCTGTAGCTGCGCAATATCAGCTGCTTGTAGCAAGGACCATTCTACCTTCAGAGTCGTCCAATCAAATCATTCTACCAACCAGCGTCATGACCGTCCCAATCGACCGATAGACAGCCTGCTCAAGCAATCAAAATCCAAACGTTGCACTCAAACCCAGCGAATCGACAAATCACGCCCCAAGCAGCTAACGCTCCGAAGCACCATACATACCCAAACCGACCAACCAAACCGTAACTTCAGCCTGAACGGCCTTGCCGGCAAGATCATCAAGGGCAAGTTCCCCAGCGTGTCCACCCAGTACTCCAAGAACCTCCGCGCCCTCGTGAACGACATGCTCGCCACCAACCCGAAGAAGAGGCCGGACATCGAGCAGATCCTGCGCAAGTCGTTCGTGCAGACCAGGGTGAAGGAGTTCGTGGGAGACCTCGACGCCGACGAGCTGCACCGCCAGGTGCAGATATGCATTGAGTCTACGTGCACTGCAGTATCTTGATACTAATGCGAAAGCAGCTTTTTTTTCAGGCTTCCAAGCGCTCGCGTTGCGCCCGAACGGATAGATGCATGTTGCACCGTTTGTTTTCGGTGACATCCGACTCGTTTTCTGAGACAACGTGACGCTCATACATAAAACAAACTACGTGTTGTTGCTAGCTGTCACGGTTTCAAGGGCCGAACCGAGGACGGTTTCGTTCCTCTGGGCAACATTGCGCATCACCGCGCCGACGCCTGAACGCCGTTCGCCAAGGGTCTGAGTTGCGGTAAGGCGTTGGCTGGGGCGATGTGCCCATTTCATTTCGTGCGAAGTGTTGTTCGTTGTCGTCATTGTTCCCCGGGGCACGGGAAAGTCTTTTTTGGAATGCTTGTTGGGGAGGGGGGGGTTGTTTGGGGAACGCTTCTTGGGGTGCGGCAGTGTCCCCTGCTGCTGCCTTTGGTGAATAATGGTTTTGCGGCGGCGGCGGTGACGGTCGTAGTGGTGGTTGTGTTTCTGCTACAGTCAAGTCCCTACGCACTGCTACCGTAAGCACGTTGTTTAGCAGCCATCGACACCAGCCGCACGCATCTACCTTCCGTGGATACCTGCCCGGCTGCATTTCCCGGCCGCGGGGTTGTAGGTGATGACATGAAAAATATAAGCGATCCTTACGATTGAAAAACGGAGCAGCAAGCATCATGTCACCCACAATAGAGCACGTCTACGCCTGCCTACCGCGCACCTTGTCCTACAGAACGACCGCCCCGCTACTTAAGCGAAAAGGAAAGACACTTGCGTGGCACTGTGCCGAAAAATGCCAGCTGCTGATGCCACAACTCGATAACCGCAGGAAAAGGCCATGCACGCCCTGAGCGACCAGCTGATCGACCTCAAGATGGACGACGCCGTTCCGATGGCAAACCTTATCGTGGAAGAGGGGGAGGGGGACGGCCCGAATGCCCCCTCTCCCAGTGAATCGGACGCGGTGGCCACCGCTGCCGCCGCCGCCGCTAAATCCGGGGGCTCTCGTTCTCAGCTCAAGGCCCAGAAGCACCAGGTGAACCGATAAGAGGATGATAAACAAGGTTTGGTCATTTCCTCAAACCACTTCAACGAACAGCACCCGCGGAAGCGGCCACTTGTTCAGAGGGAAGATGGGAAGAAAATCGTGTGCAAACACCCTTCCGCCTGGCAGTTAACTAAATTCCGACACGTCGAATGGTCGACAATCGCTGTAGTTGGGGCATTTCAGCCCGCACAGCGGTCACGGCACCCTAATCACGCTTGCATCATTCTTTACCGAAAGATTAGAGAAATCGCTCCGACGTGCTTGAACAGTGCCGCTCACACCACACACCCCGACGTTCGTTACAACCAACCCCCCGGTTTCTACTCCCTTGTCCCTCCCCCTCCCCTCCCTAGTTGGAACTAGAGGAAGAGAAACGCATCGCTGCTGAAATGGCCTTGAACCGCCTCCGCCGCAAGGCCGCGGAGCGCCGACGCCGCGCCAGCCTCTCCCGCTCCAACTCTCCCATGGGGGGAGAGGGCGGCAGGATCGGCAGCGGATCTCCGCGCTACCCAGGATCTTCGGGATCTCCGGGATCTCCGGACAACGGCGATACCGGTACCGGTGGGGGCGGCGGCGGTGGTGACGGAGACGGGTCGCCCACCCGCGGCAGGAGGCCTAGTATACTCCAGGTGTGCGTGCGTGCGTACGTGTGTGTTACAACTAGCATCGACCGCGCTACTACCCGGCTAGCTGACCGGTGAAGAGACGTCAGTCTCGGCGTGGCTCAAAACGGAAGACGTTTCTAAACCTATCATCTGGAGCAGCCCCATGATGGGGAGGCCGTGTGTATGTGTTTTTTTCAATTGTTTTTCTAGTTCCTGGCGACATGTACAACATACGTGTATCCGCGGCGAAACCGCAACACGCCCAAAAGGCGTGGCAACAACGCACACACGAACGCACCCCGACCGCACCCCACACCTCCTGATCACCTCTTCACGCCATCGTGCCTCCTTGCCCCCATTAACAACAACAACAACAACAGCGGCTGGGTAGCCTGGCCACGAGCCCCCTCCAGAGCCGAAGGAAGTCTCTGTCCACCCCCGCCTCGCCCTCTGGGGGCAACGACTCGCCACGGGGGGGATCCAACAACGGCTCTCAATCCGCGCGAGGGCCAGGCGCCGGCATGAGCGACGTGGACAAGGCGATGGCCCTCGCTGTCGCCGCAGCGGAGAAGCTCGACAGCGACGGGGGCGGGGGAAGGGCCGTTGTGAAGGGCCCTACGGGGGCACCTCGGCAGTCTCTCGGGCGCCCCAAGGTCAGTCATACACAGAGGGTGGAGAGAGTGTTGTGTGCATTCTTGTGCGAGGTCGGTCGGGAAGTCAACCGTGGTCAGCAAAGCACCCTGCCGGCCAAATGTACCCGGCTTATGTACCTCAAACGATAACAACCCACGATAATTGTAGCAATACCAAACTCAACGCCTGTAGCAAAGTGAAAGTCAACTTGCCTTGGACATTTAGAACATGACCGGGAAATAGCTTGGTGACTGCTAAGGTACGGGACACTGTGCCATGAGAGCAGGGAGGTCGACTGTCTTTCTCGTCCGAGGTTTGTCCGTCAGATGTTGACAATAAAAAATAGAATGTGATAAAATTTGTGTGTTGGCTTTGACAAGCGCGCTAAACTCCTACAACACCCTATGCTTCAGTAATAACGAACACACATAGAGAGAGGCTCTTTTTCGCCGAGATTGAAGACGAGCGGCAGCAAGTGCACTAAGTCATCTCTCGTTCGTTGAAGTCTCCAGCGAGGGGCAGTCTTGACCCTGAGTGTTTTCTTGGCCTAGGCCTTCCCAGGGAACCGCCGACGGCACCAGCTTTGACGATGTTGGAAAGAATACCTTAAATTAGCGCCAAACTTCGAATTTCACGATAGTATCAAGGGGGGCTTTGGATGCAGTGTAGGATCATGCGCGTGTTGATGCGATGCAATGTAGCCTTTGGCACTGCTGTGTATACACGCAGGTTTCCCTCGCAGAAGTTGTTGGGCGATTCGGGCGGGTTTGTTGATGCCGCTCCCGGCGACTCGTTGTCGCGAAACCTCAGCGTTGTCTGGCGATGTGTAGGGTATGTATGTGTGTTTTCGTCCTGCTCTTTATTATGGCGACAATCCCCTCATTTTTCGCGGTGAAACGTGCACTACACTCTTTGCAGTGTACTTTTTCGTAAAACTACAACCATCCAGGGTATGGGACATAAAAGGTTGAGGTTCGCCTAAAGGGTGCCACACCCGTTACGTGGACCGTCGTGTCCCTCCCCTCCGCGTCGAGCCTTGGGGCGTGGATCTTGTGCACCCACCAAGAAGTATGATGTCCCCACAAATCATCCCCCCTGGTACCACACATTTTTTCGTCCTGTCTTCGAAGGTGAGCATCGATACGCCCATGCACCCCTCCCCGAAACGACAACGGTACCTTCCGGTAAAACCGGAAAGCAGCCTTGACGTCTTGTATATATTCCCACCCCGCCACACACGCCCAACACTCATTTCCACCCTGCCTTCGACCCGTCCACTCCTTGTTGGAATCAGTCGCGGCTTCAATACCGTGTGCTCACATGTGTCTCCTGCTTGTTGTGCAAGAATGTGCTGCTTGTGACGAAGAACGAACGGCCAGCAATAAACCCATGATGCCGGGTGCGCCGACCGGGACCAAAAGCGTTCACCGCATGATGCATAGGCAAACGCCTTCTTTCGTCGTGTCTAACCCCCCCCCCCCCCCCCCCCCCCCCCCCCCCCCCCCCCCCCCCCAC
>CACKRE030004594.1:22198-34005 GCA_902602495.3 Ectocarpus sp. CCAP 1310/34 | reverse complement strand
CTCTCTCTCTCTCTCTCTCCGTTTGTCTCTCCCTCTCTCCCCCCCGTCCTCCCCCTCTGTCTACCTATCTCTCTTGCCTTGACTGTCTTGTCCTCGGAGGCGGTGATCAGCAGCCGCCCGTTCCTCGAGAACGACGCGTGCCGCACCCCGCCCATGTGCCCCTTGAGCACGCTCGACCCCCCCCTAGCCGAAGGCGTCCATAGCCTCACGGTCCTGTCCTTCGAGGCCGAGGCGACCAGCGAACCCTTCGGCGAAAACTCGGCGTGGTGCACGGTAGCGGAGTGTCCCTTGAGCCTGAGGGCCTTTTTGGGGTGGCGTGGACGGTGCAAACGAGGTGTGTCAAATTCATGGCACTGCAGATAAGCTCGGGATGCCCAACTTTGCTTGTCTGACTCGAACGCCCCGTGGAGAACGTTGTTCAAAGCACAACGGGCCGTGCCGAATGTTGTTTGAAGCACAACGGGAGGGAATCGAAGGTGGGTGATATATACATACATAGTGCGACCGGCAGTGAAAACCACTGTTATTACCGCTACATACTGCTGTGTTCGATTTACCACCCATTCCTCTTTTACCCCCTCCTCGTCAGCATGGGTAGCCAGGTGAGCGAAACATTTGTAGACGATACTGCGCCCTCCCCAACCTCCCCCGCTCAGAGGTACTTCGGAGAAGCGTCCAGGATACAGGAGAGGCATGACCACGAAAGTATCACCCGAAGGGTCTTGGGGAACGAGGCCGGTAATTCGAGCAGTGTAGGAAAAAGTGCTCGATCTCGCAAAAAACATACCGTCCATGTGTGGTCAGACGACTACTACAAAGCAACGGGAATGACCCCGCTCCTCCTCGTCCTGTCGAGGACGGGTGGTCAACGGTAAAAAAACTAAGGCGTGCAAAACTTGGAGTACGTCACCCCATGGAATGACGACCAGCTTCTGGTGTATTAGTGCGTAACGTAGCCTGGGCCGGCGAAAACCCGGCGTATCGCTCCATCCTGGCATTGTAGGGATGCGAGGTCACTGGTCTCAAAAACTAAGGCATGCAAACCATGAATACGCCCCCGCCCGGTCCTCCCTGCCTCCTGGGACAAAATCACAACCCTTACCCGCAGTTGGGCCCGGAACGTCCAGACCATGAGGTTGTTGTCGGACGCCGAAGACACGAGCTGTTTCATGTCGGGAGAGTACGACACGCCCGTCACCGCCGCCCCGCGTCCTCGAAAGGTCCGCTCTAGTTCCGGGTCCACCGGGAAGATGGAGGCGGCGGCGGCGGGGGCGGCGGCGGGGGCGCGCAGACCGCCGTGCTTGGCGGCAGCGGTGGTGCTCCGGCTGGTGCTCGCCGTGGATAGCTGGGGTGAGCTACCTGTTGCGTGTTGCGTGGCGGTCGTTTTGAGTGTTGGAGGAGTCGGCGTTTCTGCTGTGTGTTTTGCCCCACATTTTCTTCTCGTTTTCGTCACTTGTTGGTGTTTTTTGTGCCTTTCGTTTCATCCTTGAGTGACAGGTACCATAGGTTGCGTAAGAAACACCGCAACCCCCTCGGCCGATCTTCAAAGCCTGATGACTCGGCTGGGAAAAGCAGCGATGGTGCCGGAAATGGCGGAGTTGGAACCGTCCCGTAGAGAGCGTTCCGAACACGCATCGTTTGCCTTCGGGCATCCGTGGATTAATCGAGCTTCGAAAATCGGTCCAGGGGGAGTGGTATCTTACGCAACATGCGGTAAAAGGTACTTCAAAAGAGCGTACTTGTACCTGTATCAGTGGGGGGGGGAGAAGGGGTGTGTCGCCGAAATGGTTGTTTTGAATGCATATGCACCTATTTTACAAATGAACAAAGGCCCAGCGGGTCATCTCGACGCACGCCTGACCCTTTTACCTTGCCGAGGTGTAGTGTAGAAAGCTCTCGTTTTGGGAACTTCACCCCGCTGTATTTTTTTTTTTTGTACAACACGCGCACAGCCGTTACGGCAGAGCCTTGAATCAATTTAGGACATGACAAACATGGCAACACACAGCTATTCTCGAGTCACCGGTATCGGTGAGGCTCACTATACCGTGCGCATTGAGATAATGATGAGACAATAAACCTACATATTACGATCCTGTCGCGCAAACTCGGCGGTAGACTGCGCACAGGTATGAAATACCGTAGGTGAAACGGGAAAAGTCATACCAAACACCCCCCAGACCGATTTTCAAGGCCCGGTTACTCCGCACCAGAAAGAGCGGTAGTGCCGCCGAAAATGGCGGCGTTGAAACCGGCGTAGAGTCGACAGCGTTTTCCGAGAACGTGTCATTTACAGACAACCTCTTCGTGAAAGTGGAGAGTTGAGCTTTGACAACACGTCAACACGTCCGGGGGGTGCGGTATCTTGTGTCACCTACAGCGGTACACGCCTACCGCTGGCCATCGGTGTTGCCGTGGAAATGACAGATCTCACTACACACAGCTCAACTTTCCCCTGCTACTTGCTATGTACACACTGCTGCCGCTGCCGTCCAAAACGGCGTATCGAGCGCCGCATGGGTGCGAAGCGCAAAAGATAACTGCCATGGCAGACCAAATTCCCAAACCGCCACTCTGTCCAACATTTGAGACCGATAAATCAATCATGGGGTTTACAGCTGTCAAACCACACACAGCATAAGCACCAAAACAGAGCACGCTAAGGATCGCGCGTCAATCGGCAACACAAGCGGCAATGCAGCACAAGCACCGAAGGCGCGGGCCGCTCTGCTGTACCTCCTGCTGTACATTGCGACGATGCTGTTGCCTGCTACGACAACACAACTCACGATCCGTCCGCATGGTTTGGTCCAGCCCAGAGAATCGTCGATGGCCGCTTCTGGCCAGCCGACCACTGCTACTCCCGCCTCCGAAATTCGACGATCGAGACGTCATGGCTGCCCTCGCCTTGTGCTCGGCTCACGCTGCACGCGAGAGATGGTAGGGCTCTGGCTGCTGGCAGGGGCTGTGGACAAAATAGAAAACAGAAGTGGGGGGACCCACGGTCAGCATAGTTGGGTACGTATCTGTACGTCCCCCGTTTGACCGTTGCCCTTTGTTCCACACGACCTTTCGCTTCGTATTGCTGATTGCTTGTGTTTTAGGGACTGCCCTCCCCCCCCCGTTAAGCCATGCGACAATGTCGCACGATCGGCAGGGACAGCCAGGCTCCGCACCCTACTCTACGGTACATGCTTCGATTAAACGGCGCGATAGTGTAGATTAACATCTGCTGTCTCTCATAAGCATCAACTATAATAACAGCAGTCAGCAGTCAGTCGTTTGGTGCGGACCGAAAGGCCTGGACATCATACATGCTGTAGAATACTCATGTCTCTTTCCGCTCCTCCTCTCCTCCTGTCTGATCGCGGCCGGCGTTTGCGTGTCCAAACACACGCGTGTTGTGCCGAAAAGCTGTCGGGGCGTGTGTGTGTGTATAGCATGTGTGCATATGCGTAGCATGACCAGCGCGACTCGATCTAACCATCGGGGCGACGGACTGACCCGAAAATATCAACATCACATCACCATGGTGCGGAAGATCCGGAAGATCCAGTGGAAGATGCAATAAACTTGAATCGTAATTTGCCGCACACCACACACACCACACTATATTTTGATGCCCCACGCCCATATAGGTGTAGGGGGGCGGTCATCGGTTTGGCGCCTCTCCGACATTAACATCGCCTTTCTTGCCTTCGGAAAAAATAGCATCACTGAGCGAGCCCTCAGGAGGAGGAACTGCTAGCAGGAAGAAGGTCAACAACAGCACAGCGGCAGCAGGAGAGTGGGCCATATTATTATGTTCACAATAAAGCGGCAAAAATTGTTGACCCGATGGACGTAATTCAAGGTCTTTTCTTTACGCCTGAAACCAGCAGCAGCACCAACAAGCCGCCGGGCGCCGCCAGACAATCAGGAACAACGACGACGACGAGCGGGGTGAGGGTGCCATCATCGTCAGCCGCCACCACCACCACCATGGAAGGCGTCAGCCCTTCCGGCGACTCCCTCAGCAGCAGGGGATCCAGGGTCGGGGGCGAAGCGTTCACGCGGTCGGAGGTGGTGCTCGATGAGGTGCTGGAGGAGCAGCAGCAAGATAATACATCCAGCATCAGCGGGGATGATGGTGATGATGATGACAGCAGCCGGCCGCAGCAGCAACGGCAACGTGGCGGCAGTAGCGCCAACCGGGGGGGTGCCACCGCGAACAACATGGGCCCCGTGGACCGCCTTCTGCTTCTCGTCGACGAAGCGCAGTCACTCTCGAAGCGGGTGCTCGGCAACGAGCGGCAGTCGGCGAGGCTCGGGGAAAGGCTGTCCGCGCTCAAGAATCCCTTGTGGCAGCTGCAGGCAAGGGTGAGGACCCAGGCCGTGCGGCCGCCGGGCTTCGTCCACGACCTGATCGAGCAGGTGCAGCTGTGCCTCTCGACGCTGCTGGAGCTTGCGCACCCGGACTGGTGGAATCAGATTCGACGCAAGGTGCGCATGCGTGACAGGACAAAAAGAGTACAGCAGTGAGCCGGCGCTTTTCAACGTCTCTGCTGCTCTGTTCCTCAGCATATTTTCTGCTGCTTGGCGTAACAGGCTGGCGACTCCATGTGTTGTTTTTGGTTTGCATGTGGGTATCTGTGTGATGCCGCAACGTCGCCCAAACATCGCGCGGCACACACGAGACGTTGTGGTCTGCAACGTCTCTGCTGCTGCGTTCCTCAGCACATTATTTTCTGCTGCTTGGTGTAAAAGGCAGGCGACTCTACATGTTGTTGTTGGTTTGCATGTGGGTATCAGTGTGATGCCGCAAAGTCGCCCAAACATCGCGCGGCACACACGAGACGTTGTGGTCTGAAACGGAAGCCCTTCCTTCCCGCCGCACACACATCATACAACGAACTACACCGCTGACCGCAGCAGCAGCACCGGTGGGCTAGTTTCGGATCCGAAAGTTATTTGCCACATTATCGTTTATCTGATGTATACACCCCGCATCCCAGGCCTGCTGCTGTGGCTCTAAAGAGTACAATGGCAGAACCGGTTGCTGCGAACAGCTTGCTGATACTTCTGTTGTGAAGCTCTTCGTCCAGCCAAGTTGTGTGTTCCTCAGCTAGCTGACTGCACGTGGTCGTAATCCCTTTACTATGTGTGACTACGTACGTACCTACGGCAGGCACTACTTCCTCCGTTCGCAAGCAAGCGGCAGCAGTTCTAGATCACCAGCAGCAGCAGGAGAATGATGATACTGCAGTAACTTGAGGGAAAAGGACAAGAATAAAATTGCCGTGATTGCGTGTTTCCTGTCGTCGCTTGTTTTACGACCGGGAGGGCACGCACCCAGGGATGGGGTGTTTTGTCGTGTGATTACCTCCCTCGTTCGGAAAAATAGCAAGAGGCCACGGGCCCGTGTCGCCACCCGCTCAAAGCTATAACAACAACGACGGCGGTGATATCGGCACTCTAAACTGATCGATCATCATCACGGGTCATATTTATTTGTCCTTGGTGTAAGACGTGAAGAGCACACGAGAAGGCCACTTGCTCTTGTCTCATGTCCAGCTGGGATGGGAGTGATGTAACGTTCATGCTACGCATCTAGTAATACTCCGGGCTGTACAGCAGTTGGCGCCCGCAGGTAAGAAACGCTTTTTTCAGGTCCAGCCCCGAATTCTTACTGTGGGCCATAAACGCAGCGTATGTCGTTCAGTTTCTTATTTCAAGTTCCTTATTTTTTCGTGCAGCCAAGTCCTCCTGAATTTCTTAAATCGGCAATTTCTTATTTCTCTGCTTGCATACTACACAACGTTCCAAATAAACAAACGATTTGCACTGCTTTACTCGACCCCCGTACTCAACCCCGATTCTCACTACCGACGGCTGCACGTAAGGCCACACTCCCTAGAAGCGAAATGTATCCAGCGGCAACGTCTCGCTATCGCTCCAAGGTCCTCTACCCCCCTCATGAGTGAGGGCTGAAACTAAACAAATGCATAAACACCGCATGATGCCTCACCCGCACCCTGACGTGCCAACAACGAAAACTATCCCGTCATTATGTTGCAAGCTCCGTGAGGCGAACATCGGGGGTTGTCACCCTTTTGCGCCTCCCGCTCCCTTCCTTTGGGTCTACCTCTAGGAGAACCCACGCCCCAATTGCGGCGTCTTCATCCGTGCTGTACGACTCCAACGGCATCTATCTTCATGCTACGCGTGCTTTCGTTACGGTGCAGGATGACGCGGTAGTCGTACTCCTGCCGCGAAGCGGGGTGAGAGCTGCGACTAATTAACCTAACCCGACTTTCACGAGAACCCCACGCTTCACTATCGACTGATCGAGCGGTCGCCGCTGTGTTTCTTATTGTGTGACCCAGATTGAGCTATGTTACTTAACCCTATTTTCGTATTTTTCGTGAAAAAGTGAGCCTCAATTTCTTATCAATATATTCTTAACTGTGGGCGCCAACTGTATTCCGACGGTCTGATTTGCTCTCAAGTCTACCATGCAAATATCATTGCAGTATATCTTGTGGTGAAACGAAAGTGTATCACGGCTGTGCATGTTTATTTTTCGTGAGCATGTAGTCTAAACGAAATACTTGCACACGACAACAACATGGACGTCACGTGTGAAGATGTACCCGTGTCCTGGCGCGCTTGAGTGCCGAATGGATTGCCTCCAAGACTAAGTCACGGTGGACTCAATGGCTCAATCACCAAACAGTACCTTTACAGCAGTACACCTGTAGTACTGGAAAGCCCAAATGAGGACACTTCGGGGATACAGCACTCAACGCCTGTTCACCGCACCGCGGTCGTCATCACTATGCTCCGCCGCGTGAAACGTGCGCGGGAAACCTTGGTCTAGCTATAGCATGCTTGTGTGAGGTGGTGAAGGTGGTACGCTGTGTGATATTCTGCTGTGTGATGCCTGCGTGTGCGTCTCCTGGGCCTCTGACTTGATGTTGTACCACAATCAATCTCAATCTCTCAAGCCGCGGGTCCCCTTTTTGGTGAAACTGTACCGGTACATGGCCTAGTACTGGAAAATCTTGCTGACTTGGCTTCAGTATGGAAACGTGTCTCCCCAGTTGACTTTCCATGTACAGAAGTCAAGTCAGCCTTCGGCCCTCGGGACTACTGCTGCTGTACAGGCCTCTCTCAATGAGCGGACGCGATTTTTTCAGGACCCAAAACCTGTATTTAACTGGGTACTCCTACAACAAGGGTCCGCACCTCCCCTTGTTGAACGCTGGGGGGGCAGCCTAAGCGTACATTGCTGTACCCTTCTCGCAATATAAATATCTCAGGCAGGAACCGCAGGACGGGGACCAACCCCCCCCCTCCTATGTGACCCCGGTTGGGTCGTCTAGCTGGTAGAAGTGGAGAATAGGGGCCAGAGGGGCAGACGACAGCGTCCAATGATTGGAGAAAAAAAAAAATACCAGTGTTGAAAACATGAAATTTTTCAAGTCCACCTCCTCCAGTATTACAAGGAAATATATTTTTACGATCCGGACAGTGGTCAAAGCGTTAGAGAACGCAGTTTCAGTCACAGAGACTGCTGCCCGTCCGAGACATCACCACAACAGACAGTAGTCAAGGGTGATGGTAGCATTTTCTTCAAAATTGTTCTTCGTCCCGAAAAGCGCGTGCGAACTGCACCTTGTTACTTGTTGTGCGGTACATTCACACACATGAAATGCCAATAACTAAGGGTCGACCTAAACAGGCCAAAAAAAACTGCGAAACCTGCGATCACAGGTTTTACCTGCGAATATGGAAGCTTTTTACCTGCGATCGCAGGTCGGGAGCAGGGCCGAAAAAATCACCTCTGCTCCTTTTCTGCGATCGCAGGTACAAACCTGCGATTTCTGCGATTCTCTTGAGAGCATCACGTTGGATCGGGCACAGCACACCAAGCCACCTGTATCACCCCCGTAGCTGCACTATAACCCCCAGAACTGATCGCCAGAGTAGGCTAGGGTCCATGGCCGACAATAGAAGGCGCCGGGAGCTTCGGGGAACCTCACAGACGGCTCCGCAAAGGCGGCGACTGCGGCGCTCCGACCAAAGAGACCATGATACGACTTCTTCTGCTGCGATCAAGGCCGCCGTGATGGCCTTCCTTGTCCTGGTCGGTGTTGAAACGGCAGGAGCACAGGCCGCTGAGCTGTACGTGCCGCAGCATCTATCCTAGACGCCTGCCGACGACCTTGCAGGGCTGAGCGAGCGGCGGTACTCCCGGCGACGACCTCGCGAGACATGCCTGGCGGAGGGCTGATGCCCACAGCAGGAGGCATTTGAGGCCGTCCTAACCCATAACCAGCAGCAGCAACTGCTTCCCCGCTCGTCTGGAACCGTAAAGGAAGGGACCCAACCCTCCTGGGCCTTGATACCCGCGGTGTCACACTGTTTGGTCGGCCATGGTGGATGTTTGTCTGCTGTGTACGGCCTCTGCTGTTGTGTACGGCCTCTGCGGTCGTCGGGAGCGGTTTGACCGCCAAAATCGCAGAAATCGCAGGTTTTTTCAACTTTGTGCTCTGCTTCGTTTAAAACGCCCGCATTTATTTTTCTGCGTTCCAGGGTCTGAAACCTGCGATCGCAGGTAAAATTCCGAGGTCGTTTAGGACGACCCTAATCCGCTGCATATGCATGTGCATACGTAGCTGCTAACAACTGGTAGTCCGCAACCCGAACCCGACTGCTGGTATGTATCTGTCGACGACGACGGCCGATGCATGTGCATACGTAGCTGCTAACACTGGTAGTCCGCAACCCGAACCCGACTGCTGGTATGTATCTGTTTACGACGACGGCGACGGCGACGGCGACGGCGACGGCCAAAAACACCACAGCACGACGCGCTCTTGTTCCGAGAGCTGAACGAGAGGCTGGTGGCGGCCGTGAGGGGAGACCGCGAGTTCGAGGCCGCGCTTGCGTTCCCGAGGGCCGCGGACGAGGACAGGGCTGACCGCATCGTCGACTTCGAGCACCTTCAGGTCTGTCTGTATGTCCACCGCCGTAGCATAGCAAGGGTACTTTGTTGTTTGACAACAATAATTTACATGAAAACACTTGATATAACGCGTTTGAGATGTCACAGTAACCATAGCAGTCGAAAGGGATGTGCTCGAGTATTTTCAGTGAGTGGACTTTGCGGCCAACCCGTTCGATATGTAACCACAGCAGTCGAAAGGGATGTGCCCGAGTCTTTTTCAGTGAGTGGACATTCACGGCCCCTTTCTCGAATCGGTTTCTCAAGGCACGATTGATTCCTCTGCAGCAAGAAAATCAGCGACTGCTGTGTCGAAATGACGGCATAATAGACGCCAAGGCAAAGTTCCGTATGCGTTGAATTTGATGTTGGCATCCTCTCCGTCGTGGAGTACTTGATTGAGAAACAAACATTTCAAAAACAAAGGCTCACATTTTGGCGATAACTTGAGAAAATCATACTAAGAAACTCAACCATTGGCGACAACTTGAGAAGATTCGACCAAGAAACACTCCCTTCAGCCGTGGATCCTACACTAAACTCTATATCATGACCCATGCTCGACGGTGGTGACGAAAGTATGAAATTGAGCCTCGACTCCAAACTGACGTTTCTAAAACGCTGGCGCTACATAACCAACGGTATGCAGAGGTTACTGGAGATGCACTCGGAGAGGCTGGAGGACCGGGTGGAGGAGAGGGAGGAGCTGTGGAAGGCGATCGAGGGGCTAAGGCTGGCCGAGCCCTCGGACATCACCGGCTTCACCGAGATCGACCGCGCGCACCTCACGTTCGGCTCCGGCATGCCCCTGGTGAGTACGCGCAGCGATAACTCTTAACTCTTGCTGCTGTGTAGCGGCAGGTTTGCCACTTCTCCATCAGTCGCGATTGGTACGTTTGCGAGCGCTGTTGCAATACCCACCCACCTACCTTACTGATCGTAAGCGCGGTAAGCTTGGAGAAGTGTTCGAACACGCGTGGCTTTAGTCGTGATGAAACGCCGCTCTGGTTCTGCCGCCGTGGCTCGCCGACACCTGCCCCCCACCCGCTCTTGGCACCCCCTCGTTGCGTTGTTCGGGTCTATCCTTCACCAAAATCAATGACGAGAAGGGCGCGTTTGGCACGTGCGTGGAGGCATCGTGGCACGGGTCTCGCGTATCGGTCAAGCAGCTCCTCGCGCCCATGAGTACACGTTCTTGGCCGGGCAAGAGGAACAGCGGCGGCGGCGGTTCACGGGCGTTGCCGACGGCGGCGGCGTCGGCGATGCGGCGGCAGATTAGGCTCCTGCAGGCGCTCCACTTCGAGTTCTTGGTCCCGATTTACGGGGTGAGGGAATAGTTTTTTTTTTTTGTGTGGTGGCGGTAGTGGTGGTTTGGGTGTTGCTCTTGCTGTGGCATACGCGATGTGTCGGGCGGTATGTACAGCAGTCTTCCCAAGCACCCACGGATGTGACAAAAAAAAAAACTGGAGTCAGGGCAACAGTTAGGGAACCGCGTAGAACCCCAAAAGTGCCATGTTATCAAGCAGAGAGCGACTTGACCCCCCCCCCCCCCCCCCCCCCCCCCCCCCCCCCCCCCNCCCCCCCCGACCTTCTCTCTCACGTCTTTGTCCAACCAACAGCCTTCCTCTTGCCCAATCTATTTTTTGTATTCCCCGACATTTACCTCTATTGGTATGTCTCATCAGGCTTGTACAGCGCCTCCCAACGGGGTGAGCCTGGTGATGCCGCTGGCGCCGCTCGGCAGCCTTCACGCCTTCCTACACGAAGGCGCCGGAACCGTCGCCGCTGCCGCCGCCGCCGCTGAGTCGGCGAGGGGCCGGGGCTCGGGCGTCTTGCGGAGAGTTCTCTCCGGAACTGTGCCCCCCAGCGGCGGCTTCGTGGGCGGGGGCGCCGGGGGCACCGTGGGAGGGGCGAGGGCGGGCGGTGGGGATAGCGGCAGGGGGAAAGATGAGCGTCACCCCCGGTTGTCAGCGGGGTTGAAGGCGGCCATGGCGTTCGACGTGGCGAGAGGCATGCTCCACCTGCACGAGAACGGGTTCCTGCACGGCGCTCTCAAGCCCAAGAACGTTCTGGTGAGTGTTATGCTTGCTGGGGGGGGGATATGCAAGTGACGATCGGGCATGCCCTGTGTAGGCTTCACAAGATGGCAACCTCGCCTCCCGTTAAAGCCGGTACGGATCATTCCGTAAGTCCGGCGTGCCACCAGAGCACCACGAGATGTCCGGTGAGTCGGTCCGTTGACGAGGGAGGGACGGGAGGGACGGGGGGGTGAGATGATGCCGTTTCATGTCGTCGAAGGAACCAGCTATGAACTACTGCTGTGAGCGTTGAAAGCTGGTCTGCACGCCCCGTGGGTATCGATATTCTCCCTCACCTTGGTGGAAAAGGGACGCAATATCTGAACCATGTCCATCTTAAAGCTATTTTACCACGACGNCCCCCCCCCCCCCTCTCCCTGCTGTTCGTCCCCCCCCGTCGAACAAGGTGTTCGACAACCTCCGGCTGATGGTGAGCGACTACGGTCTCTTGTCTGTCAAGGCTGAAAACAACAACATCAACAGCAACAACGTCCGGGTGGGTGGCAATGGGTCCAAGCATCACCAGTTGCCGCCCGCGGGCTATCCTTCCCCCGTGGCTGCAGCCGCTGCGGCGGCGGCGGCTGTGGTGGACGGGGTGGACGGGAGCGCCGGGCCGCCGCCCATGGTGTCGTCCGGCGGCCCCGGAGAGGAGTGCTGGATCGCGCCGGAGGTGTGCATCGACGGCGAGGAGCACTCGTACGAGTCGGACGTGTTCAGCTACGGGGGCGTGCTGTACGAGG
>CACKRE030004593.1:69046-93356 GCA_902602495.3 Ectocarpus sp. CCAP 1310/34 | reverse complement strand
CCCCCCCCCCCCGCGCTTTTCGCCGCGATCGAAAGGGAGATGACGCACACTACAGCAGTAGAGTACTTTTGTCTCATGTCATGTGGAGACTTGGATGGCTTGGTTGTCGTGTGTGGTGATAAGGGTGTGTAGCGTGTAGCCAGCGCACACACACCACGTTAATCAGCCGCTTGCCAAACGTATGAACGGCCTGCACTGTCAAGAAATCAGGGCGTGATTGGTGGATCCGTGATAGATGTCGGAGGCGTGATCATGTGCCCTCGCTATCGCTGCACGCAGTCCGTCCCGAGGGCGCGCCTCACGCCGGGAGAGCCCTCGCAACACAGGGCTATCGGCAGGTGCAAGTCTCGCTTCGAGGCGAGGTCCACGGGCGGAGAAACCGCCAAAAATGGGCTCTAGGTTCACGAGAACATCAGGATTGCATTTCCTGCAACCTCGTGAGCCCTCAGCCCGCAGGAAATCCGGCTATATGTCATGTATGTCTGTATGTCTATTTGTCTGTCTGTCTGTCTGTCTTGCCTGTCTGTTTGTCTGTTTGTCTTGTGTCTCTCTCCATTCTTCCATCTCTCCCTCCCTCCCTCCCTCCCTCTTGCTCTATCTCACGAGTGGCTCAAATACCTCCCCGTCCCCGCTATCCCCGTTCTTTGTTCCGCCGGTCAGGTCAACATCGGGGACGACATGCGGAAGAATTGTGTAGCCAAGCGAGCCAGAGACGTGGAGCTAGCGAGGGCATCTTTAGACACCTTCACCCCGGTGGTCTTGGAGCTTTTGTCTCGTGAGTCCCTCCTTGGTTTCTCATTGGCCCCTCCATACCTATTGTCTTGACCTAAGTTGAGGTTCGTTTCTGGTTGATCCGTCCCTGTTGTCTTTTGACCTGACCTCCCCCCACACCATCTCCTAATACCATGAGTACGACTTCCTTGTCGTGCTGGCCCGGAACGTGGATTGACAGCGGGGTGAATACTACTGCATTATTGTCAACATGTTTTAGGTTTGTGATTGGTATTGTCATTTGCTCTTGTGTTCGAGTTTGTAATATGGTGCTTATGAACGAGGCGTTTGTCACGCGTTGGTTCCAAAAGAAATAATAAGGCGTTTCGACCTGGGACAGAAGTCTCTCAACACCGGCGTGCTCACCACGGGTATCCAGGGCTCTTTGTGGAACACATGGATTTGTTGTGTTTTTGCAAAGAACAAAGAAAACACGCGAGAAAGGTGACAAATGTCAAACAACACCGGCGTGTGCTCAAAAGCAAGTATCCCATACAAATCAACCGCTCTTTTTTTCTTTTGGTCCCGACAGTAATGGTTCACTCTTCCCTCCCGGAGTTCCGGGGCTCCGCACACTACGCCACTATCAAAGCCTGCCTGTACATGGGCCCCCGCGAAATCCGGAATAGCGGCGCCACCAGCAGCCTCACCCACGAGGACGAGTGGGGGACGGACGAAGACGAGGACGACTCCTTCGAGCGGGAAGACTTTTGAGGGTCACGGCCCTTGTGCTTGGTTCGTCCGCGCAGCAGTAGCAGCGGCTTGGGGGGGGGCTGGGATGAGGTGTTGCGTGAAGCTGATCATAGCCTTCTTGCGGGAATGGATCAGTGACGGTGGTCCGCAGAAAGGTTCGATGCGTCGGGGTGGGGGGGATTGGCGCGGAGATGAAATATTTCTTCATTTGTTTTTTGTGGGTGCGTGACGTCGATATATATTTTTCTCTTTTTGCTGTTGATGTTTATGTTTTGTTTGGGATGCCTCATGGTTTCCCTGGTATTTATTTATTTCTGTTTTGATTGATTTCTTTTTTGTATGTGTTAGCTCTCTACTGTTTACAGGGCGGGTGTTTTCGTTTTGTGTTTGTGTCATGTGGCGGTCGACGGTGCCAAGACTGCTTGTCGTAGCTGCGCCTGCCTTCTTTATTTCTTCCCGGGGTATTCCTCGCCGTCCCGGCCGTAGGCGTTCAAATCCAATTCGCACCGACAAGGAAGAGGCAACAAGCACGGGGCGCGAGGCGCGGGTGACGGAGTTGATGCTTGCGGCGTGTTCGAACGGGGGGTTGGCGCGTGCGTTAAAGTAATGACGGACCGGGTTTGCGTTGTGTGTTTTGGCCGGGGTGGGTATCTTGGATTCTTTTGCTTGTCGTTTTCCTCTGAAGATTGAAAACGAAGCGCCCCCCGCGTGCCTCCGGAGTGGGGGGCGGGGGTCATGATACGGGAATGTAAAGCACTTGTGGAGTAATCGTACAGCTGGTGATCTACAGGCTGGCTGTAGTGTCACCGGGAGTGCCGGCATGCACTTGTGGTTTGTGGAGCAAAGAGGTGGGAGTGCCGGTGTACACGTATCTTTCGGCGGGGGGGCGATTGCATGCTGTACAGCAGTTTACGGGGATATATTGGGAATTGGGGGGGGGGGGGGGGGGGGGGGGGGGGGGGGGGGGGGGGGGGGGGGGGGGGGGGGGCGCTAGAGCGAGGCTCGATGGGTTGTCCTCGCGCGCACGTTCGTATAATTAATATTGCCACGCACATTAGGTTGGCAACCATATGTATCGTGCAGGAGGTTAAGGTTAGTGGAAGAAGCAACATTAACGGTTTTTAAGCAGGCAGCTAGCTCCACGAGATTTCGAGTAGGGAAAATGAAGAGGCCGCTAGAGAAAAAATAAAACACAGAGAGAGAGAGAGAGAGAGAAAGAGAGAGAGAGGCGCAGGGACACGCTGTGGAGGAACGTTCAGTTAGGTCGTACGGTGGAAGAAGTGTTTTTTTTTTTTATTGCGTGCGTTTTTTTTTTGGGAAATACGACCGTCTTCAAGGGTGTGTTTTCAGACGTCCGGTTGGAGGCCATGTTGTAGGACCACGTCATGACAACAGGAACCGGCTTTGTTTTTTTGTCCCCAGTGTCTGGATGCTGGTTCGATGTGGCGAAAGGTCATGGTCAGTTTTTTTTTCTTGGCTCCGGTGTCGACACACGGGTTTCGAAGGAGTTCGGTGAGGCCGCTCCACAGGCATTTGCGTGCGTGTGCTGCTGGACCTTTTGGTGGATTTGTTCCCATCCGTCCTACGCTATTTTTTACCTGGAGAGTTTTGACGAAGGCCTCGGGCTCTTAGCAGTTTAGGTACGGGAGGGCGTTTGTATTTTATGTTGTACTATTTTTTGTATCTTACGGTTTCAAGAGTATCCTTGAGTGCAGTGTTCAGTTCGATTTTTGGATGGTTTTTTTCCACGGGGGAAAGGCTCTTTGTGTTTTGCCCAAGATTAACCGTGTTGGGTACGGTTTTAAAGCTGCCTCGCCGTTCTGTCTTTTTGTTCGGGTGCCTCTTGAGCCTCTCTGTGCTGCTGCTGCTGCTGCTGCGGCTTCCCGCACGCCGGTGTCCCCTGGATCGTGGTGTCTCCTCGTGTCGTTTTTTTTTTTTTAACGTTCGTTATGTCTTTTTTGAGTCTTTTGACCAACAGAGCCAATCCTGTGGGGGGTAGCAGTCCTCTTTGTAGTTGTCCATATTGTTCACTGTACCTTTTAGGGAGCCTCCCCCTCATGGAATCATCGAGCCTGTTGATCTTCATGTAGGGTAAACAATATAGCTCGGCGGAATGCTGCTACTCTCGAGGTCCACGAAATCGGCTCGCTCGGATCGAGCCCGATATATTCCCCTGTTGTGAATAGTGCCGGTGGAACCTGCTGGCTCATACCGGCACTATATCGGGACCTCGACGGGAATGGGTTCTCCTTTATTTTTTTGGCCATCAACGACATCGTCGTGTTTGGACCGCATGCCGTTGTTGTCGTCGTTTTTTAACCGAATTTCTCACGCCATGTCGTTGTTGTCGTTGTCGTTGTCGTTGTCGTTGTCGTTTTTCCTTCGTCGCTGTGCGACACAGGCGTTGTTGCCTTTGTGCCGTTGCCTGTGTGCCTGTGTGCTTCTTTAGTAAGTGGCGTCGGCCTTCCCGTACGGGAGAGAAAGTACCCGAAGCGATCGATGGCCCGTATGTGTGGTTTGGGCTGTTTGTTCCCCCCCCCCGCTTGCGCATCATCTTCACCTCCCCGTCTGTGCTGGATGGGCATCGTATGCGTGGCAGGCGGGGCGTGCATGAACAGTTGCCCCCCCTGCGACAGAGCAGCAGCACCAGTGCTTGTTTTCGATGTCGTCGATGTATCGCTGCAAGCCGACGTTTGGTCGTCGAGTTTCAGTGCAGTGTCATGGCGTGAAAAATGTAGAACCAATCGCATTCGCGACTCGCTTTGTGTGCAAGAAGAGACGCAAAAATAGCAAGTGTTTTTTCGACATTTGAGGCACGCTGCCTTTCTGTGCGTTGTCTTCTCTTGTCTCTCGCTCCTGTTTGCTAGTGGCACCGCGTGGGTGAAACCAACGGTTCTTCAAGTTTGGCGTCCTTTCGCTCGATAAAGGTATTCCCTTTAGATTTAACGTATCACAAACACCAGCGATTGAGGATCGATAAGTACGTTGGGAGTTCCTAGGAATAAATAACGTGTTTTTTGTTGGGGGGGAGGCGAGGGGGGCTTCCTTCCGTCTTCCAAGTGAACAAAGGTGCTGTTTTATCGATTTTGCTCGTTTTGTTTTAGGGCAGGGGGTGGGACACCAAACCACGGTAACTTTTTTGGTTTGAGATTCCTATCTTTCGTCGAAGAGGGAAGGGATTGGAGATACGTCTCCCGGTGGTCATTTGCGCCTGCTTTTTTTGTTCCGGGGGAGGGGGGGTGGGGTACTTTCCAGAGTTTTTTGTCTCTCGTTCGTCGGGGATCAGCGGCACCATTTTACTCTTGACAGTTACGCATTTCGGATCGGATGAATCTTGCATGTTGTACGCGGAACCATCATATGTGTGTGTTGCGTACAACAGCATGAGAGATGAAGCCTACCTCGCATATCTTGCATTTCGTAATCGTGGTGTCGTGTAGACATCCCCCCCCCCCCTCCTTTGTCCTTGTCATGTTTATGCTTGTGCGCTTGAGCCTGCCACTCTTGCCGGTAACCTGCTTCTTCAGGCTGAAGACAGGGACGTGGTACGTACGTATGTTGTGACTTACCACTTGCGATGGTCGCCGGGGACATCGTGGGCGATAGTGCCGTGCTGCAGTTTTGTGTTGTCGTATTTGGTGTTAATGGGCTACTACAGTACTGTGAAATCGTCCTGGCTTGTTGCTGCGATTAGGAATATATTTGTTTGTAACTCCGCGAGGAATGAACGTCCCGCCCCGGGGGGTCAGTTACCGCGCGAAGAGAAAATAAAAGTTTTTCCCTGGAGAATAAGTTTGCATGGTGGCTTACACCTTTACAAGTTTTATTAATAGGTACCATATAAAGGAAGGGTGGTTTGCATATATATATATATATATCATCGCAGGGACCGCTAGAGTAGGCCCGGTTGCCGTTGGCTGTTTGTTTACAACGTGCTGGTATGGCGGAGCGATAAGCGTGTTTTGTTGTCCCATGTTGTGAGTCAACACGGGACAAGGTAGGAGTATGCAGGCAGAAATCATTTTCGCTTTTTGTGGCCGTGTGTACCGGACTGGGCGAAGCATTTTTATCTTCGAACCTTCGTATTCTACGGGTTCGGCATGCCTGTTCCCAAGCTTGAGACTCGATATACGAACCACCCTGTGGGTAAAAATAACTCATGATGGTTTTCCCGGTGAAGCAAGGGAGCCCCGGAGTCCATGCGCGTTTGGGGAAACGAAATTCGGTCCCGTACGATTTCACATTCCTCAGAGTAAAATTGTGTCGTCGTCTTGAAGTCTCCCTGAGAACAGGCACGACACGATGGCCGCTACGGCACCCCCACCAGAACCTACCTCTCGTGGGCTCCCTGCCTGCCCAAAAAAAAAATCGATAAGCCAAAATAAATGAGACTTGAGTTGAGGCCGGGGCTATTATAACATGCATAGCAACAATCACTGATGATTTGACTGCTCACCGTTGTGGGGGGAGGGGCGCCGCAAATGTTGGTGTTTCATCACCGGGCACAACGCGGTCTTCATCGCTGAGTGAGGAAGACGCGGTGGATGGGGTTTCATACCAACGCCGCAGGAGCGTTTTCTTGTGAACTTCACTCCAATGAGGCGGGGGTGGGTCTACCTTATGGCACTTTCGCTGGCGAGGGGATCGGAAGTGGAAAAGAGTCGGGGCATGCGAACCCCCACCACTTGAACTTTCATAGAAGATTCCGAAATCAAAACATTAGACTAGTCAGCGCTAACTACTTCAAAGTCTTGGCTTGATTCCGATTCTACTAAAAGCTCTAGGATCTGGGATTTCCATCAAACGGCGTGAGTGATTGGTCGTACAGCAGTAGTACTGTTGTAGTACCAGCAGCTTACTAAGGGGTGTCTTGTAAACGGTGCTGTTTTCCAAAGTTTTGGGACGTTTCCAACTTAGGGAACTTTGCGAAGGGAGTTTGAGGGCAAAAACATTGGAAACCTCTCCAATTCGTCCATCCATACTTTTCTGGGTTCTACTCGCTTCCATATATTTTTGTGAAAAAATAGTGAACAACAAATAGATTTTGGAAGCGGCAACTTTGAAAATATCAGCCATTTACAAAACGCGCCAAACTCCTTCACGTGTATGGGCGCGTAACCCGCACTGGAGTGTCGACTGTGCTTTGGATAATCATGCACGTGCATGGATGATACGTTCAGGGGGGCAAAGAAGAAACGGCTCGTTGCACAGGGTGGGGTGCGCTAACAAGGCTTAAACGGACTCAAGCAAGTCGATACGTCCAACAACCTTGATGGGCGTCACCGGCAGCACGCACGGCCACAACTGTGAGAGCAGCGCACACCCATCACAACAGGCATGTATATATCGACCAGCTGGAAACAACTGGCAGGCGCAAAGTGTGTGAAATGTGCAGCGCGTGCGACCACAAGGTCGTGCTGACCACCGCGTGCGTAGACGAGGGGAAAAAAAAAGTTCGGCCTTCCCAAAATCGACCCTTCCATTGCCCCCCCTGTGCCCGCATCTTTGTCAGTTGCTCCAGCATCATCCCTGCTTCGTGTCAACGTCATGATCCACAGCAGTGCTATTTTCCAACGTGTCCCAGTCCACGGCTTCGGCATGTAGCAAGTCTAAGGCGCATCATCATTGGTTACTTCGATCGTTATTCAAAGCAAGTTTCCTAATGAAAGCTGTAAACGTCCGACGTCCAGGAGAAAGGGGACTACCGGACAACAAAAGTTGGCAAACATCCGATGAACAACTCGACTCAGGTGGTGTCTTGCGGCGCCGACCCACACGCCATGCGTGGGTTCGGCCGAACCTCTGCTCTGAAAGCTTTTCTCTTCCTGTCCTGGGGCGAAAATGAGACATCCCCGCCCCCCTGCGCCCCTCTGCGTTAATTGGGCCACGAATAAACAACACCTTGCGGTCAATGGCGACACAAACACCAAAACAGCAGCCGTACGCGAACATTTTAATTACCGAGCCTTCGAACAGCAGGTATTCCAACTGCTGTATGCCCCACCCACCATGATGGATGGTACACAACGCCTCCAAGGTTTCCGAGTCAATTTTTTCCCAATCTCCCTCCCACACACACGAGGGGTTCCAGATCATGACCTGCAAGAAGCATTTAATTGTGTGTTGTCAATCGTACCGAGACTGACGAATTTTCATCGGTCAGCTGATGATCGCGGTCGATGCAAAGCATTAAAACGCGAAAGAGATCACAGATAACGCCGCGAACAACAAGGAACACGAACCCTGAGGCAAAGAATCCATAATCTACCCGGCAGAAGAGGCGACCACAACGATTGGGGAATGGGGATGGGAGCGGGGTCAATACTGCTTGCTGTTTGTCGTTCCTCCATCCCTAACCTTACTCCTTTTACACCAACACGCAAGTACACGAAAGCAACCCCAAACAGCGACAACCCATAGTACGGCCTCCGACATCAGCAGCAACTATGACACCATAAAACGGGTTCGGGAGGAGGACAATACAACCGACGCCACACGTGCGCAGCTGGCAATCGTTCATCGTCACGACAAAACATGCACATCCGATACTACGGCACCTAACGTCCCGGTCTACCGCACCCCTCGTCCCCCCCCACGGCTGTTCCCCCTACCCCCCCGACCTCTGCCTCTCCCTCTGCCCCTCCCTCTCGCCCCGCGGCCACCGCTCTTTGCGCCCCCCCCCGTACCCCACGTCCGCTGCTTCGGGCACGGGGCCCCCGTCGCCCCCTTCCACTTCCCCTTCGCCCCCTGGTTAGACGAGGCCGGGGTACTGCTACCGCTGCCGCCGCCGGCGTGCTTGCCACCGCTGTCGTCGTCGTCGTCGTCGCTGCTAGCGTTAGCAGCAGTGGCGTCCTCCTCCTCCTCCTCCTCGCCAAAAGCGTTTTTTCCCGAGTGTTTTCGGAGCTCCTGGTCGTACTCTTCGCGTGTCAACTTCTTGTTCCTGAGCTTTTTGTACCTGGAGGGGCGGGGGATAGCATGTAATCTAGCTTTCATCTATCTCGGTGCATAAAACCTCGCTGAATAAGTCTTTACCAACTAGAGACACTCCAACAACATACTCGCACTTCCCACTAGCACTCACTTTGCAACCCCTCCTCCCCTTCCCGGGCTCCAACGCAGAAAATAAGCAAAATATACAGTGAAAACAGGACACAAGCCAAAGGTTCACTGAAGACAGGAAACAAACGAAAAGGTACACTGAAAACAAGACGCAAGCAAAAGGTTCACTGAAAACACGAACAAACACACCCGTCGAGCTAGACAAAGTGGTGGGCCCGGTTTAACGACATGCCATGCATAGCGACCATGAATCGCGCGGAAGCACCCCGACTAGACTATTAGCCGTACCCTTCGCACGGTTGTATCGAAGTAAGCATGGTGGATAAAGCATACAAGCTGGGAAGTTGGGTTGGGTTACGGTTAGGGATAGGGTCTGCGTATCCCCTCCCTGTTCTACTTCCTCAAAAACATACTTATCTTGCGAAGGCGGTCCACTAATGGTGGCATTAACAGCGACTTTTCCTCAAAAGCGACCACATTCCTTACCTCACTCCCGCTACTACGGGTCGCTAACCTGGGGCCACCACCGTCCTGTACTACGGACGGCATGCTTGTTGCACTCCTTCTTTCGACGCTTGGGACACTTGGACACACCAACTTCACTCCTTGCCTCACGTATACTCCGTGACACAGCTGTCCCTCTCCATGTGGCACCACCGATTTTTCAGATGGACGCTCCTCAACTCCAGGTACGTGGTTAGAAAGACTGAGATGCGTGTCCGCATGTTACTACGGGAGCTGCCGTATACATGCAGGAGGAACCAACCGAGCACCTCGTTGGCCAGATCATCCCCAATCCTCATATTTTTACACCGACGCAGAAGGAGCCAAGCACTCACAGTCGTTCCTCGTTGGCCAAGTCGTCCCACTCCTCGAGGAGCTGCTGATGCCGCCCCTTGCGTTTCCTCTTGCTGCCCTCTTCCCTACTGGAGGCGATATTCTTTCCACCGCCCGCGGCGATCTCTTTTTCCGCTCGACGGGCCTCTTCCTCCTCCTCGATCGCGCGCTGAAAGAGTAAAAACAAAAAATGTGTTTTCTTGTTGACGTTTTTCGCGTTTTGGTACATTGTTCTTCTCGAGTTGTAGTTTGTGACTTGATTGGAAAGTTCGAAACATGTGGTAAGGTAAATAGTTGGATTGCCGCAGGTATCCCTCCCACTGGCAAGGCGATGACAACGGTACCACCGAAAGAGGCAGAGAGACTTTCTCCCTTCTTTATTAAGTGCTACTATGTACATGACTTGTAAAATGACCACGGGATGACCAACCAAACAAAAAAAAAAGACATCAGACAAAAAATCGTGATGAATGTGATCATTTTTTTTGTCTGCTGCCCCACTCTCTCTCTCTCTCTCGTATTTGTTCTTCCAAACTGAGCTTGCAAGGGAAAAGCTTGTGCTCGCCTTTCGGTACGTTTGTTGCCTCTCTTGTACTGCTCTTCCAAGACTTAACTTATAAAGGGTAACAGCAACGTGCGGTTCGAGAGGCGAACAACTTACAGCAGGTTGCATAAGACACCACACACCCTTGACCATTTTCTAGGACCAACTATTCCGCAGCAAAATCAGCGGTGGTGTCGACACATAGCGGCGTCGGAATCGTCCTGTCGAGGGCTTTCCGAAAATGTATCATCAATTGATGCTGGCAATCATCAATTGATGCTGGCAATCATCAATTGATGTGGCATTCTCCTCGTCGTGGAGCAATCCAGCTTTGACAAGCGGTTCGGGGGTGTGGTGTCTGATGCAACCCATGGTACTCCTGCCACAACTGAAAAAACAACCCGTTGCGAGACGGGTGTCTCATGGTTTTCCCGGTGATGCGAGACTCAAGGATCTTTGTGCGATGTGCGGCGGGGATGGACAATGCGCCTGAGTCCAACCACGCCCAACACACACGCTTTCTCAATGATATCGAGACGGTGACTTCAACCACGCCCAACACTCACGCTTTCTCAATGATATCGAGACGGTGAGTCCAAACACCCCCAACACTTCCGCCTGCTTGCAATGTGTAGCTCGAGCGCGTGAATGTAACATCGCACCTGCTTGTTCTCCTCGTTTTGGCGGACAAGCTTCTTTTGCCGGGCCTTCTCGCGAGCCTTGTCCGCGTACCTGGGGTAAGAGCGTTCGCGTCCGTAATCGTTCGCGTCCGTCATGACAAAACGTTTTTTCTCCCCTTCGCGAGGCCTTAATCGCGTTTTTATGTCCGGGCCTACCGCGACTGTGTAAGTGACCGCCCCCCCCCCCCCCCCCCCCCCCCCCCCCNGCCCCCCCCCCCCCCCCCCCCCCCCGCAGACAGACCACCAAGAGCTCGACTGCCCCACTACCACCAAAGGCCGATAGGCGAGACATTTCCAAAACCATCATTGTGGACACCGGCGGCGTCTTGGCTGTGGACCAATCGAGCTTTGATAGCCGGGGAAAGGATGGTGCCGACACTAGCACAACTACGGTGGCATGTTCTGGAAACAGTCGGGCAGATAGATGCGCCGTCCTCGTTTCCTCTTTGTTGAAGTTCTTGTTGCTCATTGTCAAGGGCGTGTAATGTAAATGTGGTCTGTCTTTTGAAGTTCAATGCTTTGTTCGTGCTCTGTCCTGAGTTGCCTGGATAAGGTAGATATGAAGAAAAAAAAAATGAAGGTAGACATGAATTTGTTTCGTTGTTGACGTGTGAAAAATCATGAAAATCCCTACAGCCTCCTTTCATACCCCTTACTGCTGTACTTTCTCCTACTGTTGTTAGAAAAATCATGAAAATCCCATCTTTCCGAACCTTACTACAATGTACTCATGAGACATCATCCATCGACCTTACTGCTGTACCTTCTCCTACTGTTGTACTGTACCATGGTAAGAAAGAGCAAGAAAAGGCCGTACACTGACTGCCATGCCGATCGAAGCTACGACGCACTTGATTGCCGTGAAGTCAACCGCCTTCTCCTTTTCGAAGCTCTCCGCCACGGCCGGGTCGCTCAGCTCCGCGATCTTGGGCAGCCGCAAGAGGCAGAACGCACGCGCCACGGCGGCCAGGTCGAGGTCGTTGAACCTGTCGTAGTTGTTGTTATTGTTGTTGTTGTTATTGTTGTTGTTGTTGTTATTGTTGTTGTTGTTGTTGTTCTTCTTCTTCTTAATGTTGCTGTTGGTGGTGGCGGCATTGTCTTCATGTTGAAAAGCGTCCCGATCTCTCCCAGTACCTCCATCTGTCCGTACTACCGTATTTGACACAGGATAACACACCCCCTGGACCGATTTTCAAAGCTCGATTACTCCACGTCGAAGAGGATGCATAAACGAAATGATAAATTTTCGAAAAGCTCTCGACGAGACGGTTTCAACGCCGCCGTTTTCGACGCTGTGACTGTTCCTGCAGTTGAGAAATCGAGCTTCGAAAATCGGTCAAGGGTGTGTGTTATCTTGTGTCATATACGGTAGTCTAACCCAACACTTGACGCGGTCGATTCCCGTCGTCATAGGCTAACTTACCTCAAAAAAGGTGTTAACAAAATAAACAAAACTGGAAAAGCAAAAAAAAAAAAAGTGCTTCGATAGACGCACAAAACCTAGACGCATAAAGCCCAGCATCCAGTCGTTTTTTCTACCACTCACTGCAAAGACTTGAACAGATTTCTTCGACTGTGGGAGCGCCGAGCAAAACTACGCCTCCATCCAAAATCGTGTGGACAAAAAGCAAATGATCACTAGTAAGTGCACCAAGCGAACAAAACGAAAAAAAAAAACACGCGACAGAACAACAAATATATATATATAAAAAAAATATGCGCCGCCATGTTTGAGCCAACACTGAATTATTTAAAACTCGTAATAAATACCTGAAGATGAAGCTGCACTGGTGCTCCTTGTAGCCCCTGATGAACGAGATGAAGGCCTTGGTTCCCTTTTCCAGCACATCCTTCATCGTCGTTGTTTGCAACAGACGTCATAAACAATGCACGCTGATCATGTCACCAAAGACATACATGTGCGTGTGTGTTTTTATTCCAAGCATCGACCGCCCTAACCGGCTGACCAATGAAAAGACGTCAGTCTCAGAGCGGTTGAAAACATAAAATGCTTCAAAACGCCACGATCTGGGACCCCGTGACCGGGCGTCATCGGGGAGGCTATGCTACTCTCCGGATTAAGGACAGACACCGCCGTAGCAAGAACAGAGGAAAACTGTATGTGTGTGCAAGTGGTAAATCCATGATAGCGATGCCGTTGACGTACCGGTGGAGAGTGAGACGATCATGTCACCAACGATGAACATACAAGCGGCGACAGCCACAGTATCATTGACGTATCGGTGGCGAGTGTTGACAATGCAAGTTGTTCATGTCACTGAAGGCATTGACGTATCGGTGGAGAGTGTTGACAATGCAAGTTGTTCATGTCACTTAAAGACATACATAAAGCCAGTGATGCCCATGACAGCAATATATCATCGCTGCACCGGTGGAGCGTGTGATAATCATGTCACCAACGAAAAACATACAAGCGATACCATGAAACAAACACCATTGCTGTACCCGTGAAGAGCGCATAATAGAATGTGCTGCGATGCGAGTTAACACCCCAACAAACGTGGTTGTTCCACCAGGGAAGTCAAAAGTACCAGTGGCCAAAATCGGGTGCATCCGGTCCGAAAGCGAACCATAATCGGGTACTGCTGTACCCCTATTTCACGCAATCTGATTGGCCGACGCGCCACCCTACCCGACCCTGACCCTCTGTTTCGGGTGCACCCGATCTTGGCTAGCGTAAGAGGCGGAGAGATGGCACCCCCCTACACTAATCTTTAAAGTCCAATTGCTTGACAAGCAAGCTTGTACCATCACCAATAGTGCTGGTTTTGGAAACATGTCATCGTCGAGGGCTTTTCCGTTGCGTATCTCTTTCAGCAGGGGAGTGCCATCTCTCTGCTGTACTCACCCCTTCCCGCTGGGGTAGGTCCCGTCTTCACTAGAATTTTCCGACGGCGGCGAGCGGAGGCGGACAGGCGGACCCACTCTGCCTGCTGCGGAACTCTGGAGGATGGGTCTCTCCATAGATATATCTCGTCCCTCGAGATTACTCTCGGATCTTGGAGATGGATCTCATTTTAGAGCGCGTCTCTCGAGGTTACTCTCGGATCTTAAAAATGGATTTTTCTCGGAGCTCGTCTCCTTTGAAAGTCTCGGATCTTGAAAAATGACCTCTTGATAATCTCATTACTCTTGTTACCGTAAATGACGCAAGATAACACACCCCCTGGACCGATTTTTCAAATCTCGGTTTCTCAACAACACAAAGAGTCACGGCGCCGAAAACGGCGGCGTTGGAACCGTCTCGTCAATAGCTTTCAAAAAATGTATCATTTCGTTTATGCATCCTCTTCGTCGTGGAGTAATCGAGCGTTGAAAATTGGTCCAGGGGGTGTGTTATCTTGTGTCATATAAGGTATTCATGTCAGCTCTTGCAGATGGACCTGTCTCTAGAGCTCGCCTCTCGAGATAATCTCAGATCTTGATATGGATCTCTCTCTCTACACGTATCTCGTTAATCTCTTGATTAATCTCAGATCTTGAAGATGGATCTCTCTCTAGAGCTCGACTCTCTGATTTATCTCCGAACGTTTGAGTTTCGCCACTTTGCCACCAACAAGCCAGACCAGTGCCATGAAATAAAGAACTGGACCTCGCGAAAGCGTGCTACAATCCCTTACCACGGGGGCTCTCATATTCTTGCGAAGGGTCAGACGAACACCGTCCGCACAGCGGCCCCTCATTTGCAGCGAGCAAGAACAGAGGCCGCCACGTACTGTGCTCTTACGCGGGACACACGAGACAGGACGGTGCCAGTCTCAAGCGCGAGCCTGTAAGACTGGCGGCGGAGGGTGGTGGATTCATACGGTTGACGCCGTACACAACATCTGCTTCGGCGGCAAGGACGGCTGCGCTCCAGCACATCGCCTGGCAAGCCGTCACCCGTCCCTCAACGGCGTCAAGCTCGAGGGAAAGCCCTTCAGGGACACGGGCATCAAAGTCACCACATTATCGTGACTTTGATGCTCGTGTCTCGGTCCGGCTTCCCCTTGAGCTTGGCGCCGTTGAGGGACGGGTGACGGCTTGCCAGGCGATGTGCGGGAGCGCAGCCGTCCTTGCCGCCGGAGCAGTTGGTGTGTACGGTGTCAACTGTATGAATCCGCCACACTCCGCCGTCTGTCATATAGGCGTGCACTTGAGACTTAGCTCGGTCTGTCTGCTCGATCTGTCTGTCTTCCTCAATCTCTCTCTCTTTCTCTTCTCTCTCTCTTTCTCTCTTGTCATTGCCCGCCGTCTGTCTGTCTGCCTTTGTATTTGTCTCTCTCGTCCTATCCCTGTACATACGGGGCATATCATGTTCCTCTCTCACCCTGTCAGCCTTGACCATGTCCTTAACCTCTTCCAAAATTTCGGATGCGTTCACGCTGGAAAACGCCTCCATCTCTCGAAGAGGCACCTGAAGCATGGGGTACAAACGTATGGACATTTCGATTGGCGAGGAAGTGTGCGTGCGAGCGCTTTGATAGTTTACAAACTGGGAGACACACAGACGTTTCGATTGACGAAGAGTGTGCCTGAAAGCGCGTATGGGAGAGCGTCGAGAACTACAAACTCGAAGAGACACGGAAAATTTCGACTACCAAGAGTGAGCAGGACAACACGATAGTTCAGAAACTCGGAGATAACGGACCTTTCGATAACCGAAAGTGTGTACGGCAGCACGTCGATACTTTACACACCCAGCGACACACGGATCTTCCGATTGGCGAGGAAGCGTCTATGGGAGATTGTCGAAAAATTGCAAACTCGTGGGAAAACGTCGATAAATTTATCTTCACACCGAAGACACACGGACCTTTCGATTGGCGAGGAAGGGGATGTAGGCGTCCTCGGCGGGGCATAGCAGTGTCAGCGACCGGCCTGCGCGAAGCACGGCCAGAACCCCAACACAGATAGATACACACAGGCGTTCCATTGCTCAGCGCGGTCGATGCAAGTAATGATCACATACACAGACACACAGACGATGATGAATAGGAACCGGTACGATATTTATTGGGCCCTTGGCCTGCTGCGCTACTGCTGCAACAGCGTCCTCGCCCCGTAACTTCAATGACACAACCGGTACACGTTGGAGCCATACTAGACACGAACAACACGCGTGATAAAAAGGAGTCTCGATGGTGATGCTGATCAAGGTCTTGACCGACTGCGAAGGGGCTCGCACCACGAAGCGAAACGCGACCCAGCAGCACGTCCCACACACGCACCATGTGAACCAGGGGTCTAACAACATATCGTTAAACTTACTCAAGCACTACAAAGGTGAACCCCTTTTTTAGGGTAGATGGCCTGTTACCACGGAAGGCGTCCGCGTCAGTGGGACCAGTACGGATATTCCTTTCATTATCGATCAATTGAAGGTCGCACATTAGAAGGTTCTGAGTGAGCGGAGACCGGAACGGTTTGCTTAATATGACGACAACAACAAACAGACAACAACAACAACGATACACAACTAGGTGGAGCAAGGGGTTCGCGTTAGCCGAACTCTCAGGTGTAGCTTGCCGGGAGAAGCAACACACACGCATCACCGCCGCGTGCTACCACCACAGGGTAACTTTGAGGCTCTTGGCGACTTCAGGCATTTCCACAAACCACCGGAGGCTTCGCGGACAGCAAAAACACGAATACAAACATCGAAACAAGTGCCGCATAGTTGAAACGCATGATCGGGTATGTATTGTGTGCCATTGTTGGATTTGTTTTTTCCGTTTTTCCCCAACAAAAGTTGTCATATATACAACAATGAGACAATACATTGTCTCCCCCGTTCTTGACGTTGAGCGCAACATCTAGAGAGAACAAAACAAACAAAACATCGACGAAGGGTAACTTTTGAAAATTTGCACGGGGTGCGCGTCAAAAAAAAAGGGGGCTTACATCTCTCTAGATCTCTCCATTCTTGCCGGACAACCGGACAAGCACTCTAAATAGCACTCTCTGGGTGTGTTTACATCAAATTGGTTCAATAGCTCGTGTCCACGCCGCGCGACGAAACTAAAGAGACAACAGAACAAAACAAAAACACCAGAAAAAAAGGGGAAATAACAAGGAAACAAAAAGCAAGAGAGTAAAATATGACGACGAAGTAAGGAACAGAGCACAGGTAATGCCTTCGCTAGGAACCGCCTTCGCGAGAAATAAAGTTGTAGTAGCGAGGAAACAGAACAGGAAGGGGGGTACGCAGACCCAATCCCTAACCCCAACCGCAACCCAACTTCCCCGATTGCATTATTTATCCGAAATGTTTACTTAATCGGAACACCCTGCCAAGGCTACTGCTCCGCCAACAGTAAGGATTCATCGCTAATTCTGGATTCCTGTCGTTTCTATGAATAGACATGGATTAACTGCGAAACCACAACAGAAAATAAAAGCAGAGGAAAAGAACAGAAACGAAAAGGCAAGCACCTTTTTTCCCGGCTCTGGCCGTGCGCCCCACCCGGTGCACGAAGTAGCTAGGGTCTTGAGGCGGGTCGAACTGTACGATCCAGGCCACGTCGGGGATGTCGATCCCACGGGCGGCCACGTCTGTGCAAACCAGCAGTCCCCCCTCTTGGGATAGAAAGCGTTGGTACACCTATCAAAAACAAAGCGCGTCGAAGGTGGGGGCGGGGGAGGGCGTTTCAATGCCTTAGTTGTTAGACAGTTGACAACGCATCCTCAAGAAGAAGGAGCAGTGTTCGTGGGGAGGGGGAGGGGGGGGGGGGGTACCTAACATATAGGTGCATATTGTTCCAGGAGAAAAAATCGTGGGCTTCCCTTACGACACGCCCAGAGCGGTGGGGGCGGGGGGTCGTACTCATGTTGCGCATGCCGTAGCTGTCAGACCTTGACCACGCGTCCTCGAGAGGACACGTGGGGCCACAGGCCCGGTCACCGATGGCCAATCGATTCTTCCTACGTTAGGTCTTGTTACCCCTGTCCAAAGGGTACACATATAGGATCGATCAGATCCCTAGAGGTCGAGCTAGCTCTTCTTCGGGTCGTATGTTCCTTGCGATCGGTAGGACATCGGTGATCTGAGTGTGTTTATTCCGAGGTGATATGTGGGACATAAGTGAGCTAGCTCATGATCTACGTCATGTGTGATCCAGGCAGCCCTAGGTAGTCTACTGAATTTACAGACACGAACGGACACCGAGCAGCCTTAGGTAGCCTACTGAATTCACAGACACGTACGGACACCGAGCAGCCTTAGGTAGGCCTACCGAATTCACACACACGCACAGACACACGTGCCATCTTACCGCAGTTCTTCGCTTCTGAACCATCCTTCCGTGTAAGCTCTCCACGCGGAGCCCCAGCGCCTTGACGGCCGGCAGCTGGGACAGAGTCTTGCTGAAGAAGTCCACGCCGGCGCACGTTGAGAGGAAAACGATCGTCTTCTCTCCTTCCGGACGGGCCTTCAAAAAACAAAAAATCGAAAACATGTATGTGTTGTTATTTTGCGTGTGGAACGAAAGTGAGCGGGGCAAACGCGCGGGCACGTGTGTGTGTGCCATCATTGTTAGGATCGACCGCGCTAATGGGCCGACATACACCGAAAAGACGTCAGTCTCAGTGTTGCGCATGAAAAGCTCATAGGGCATGATCTGGAACCCCGCGAGGGGGCGTCATGGGGGAGGCTGAGCGCAGACAAAGACAGCAACAATAGAAACAGTTAGCCGTACGGGATACTTACCGCCAGCAGCAGCCCATCTAAATAACGAAGCAAAGGTCTTTTTCCCTCTTCACAGTCACCGCAGGGGGAGAGATGGAGCACTAGTCTACGCAGTTTTTGTAAGTACGCAAACATACTGGACTAAGAACGGAATCGGCTAAGTTGGGGATGTGGTTAGGGTCAGGGTCTGTGTGCCCCCTGGCTGGTCTACTTTCGCAAGAAACTCAACTTTCTTTGCGTAGGCAGTTCGTACTAAAACAAACAAATTATGCAAAAATATCGCGCTACGTGACCTTCCTGTTGTGTGACCCCGGCTGATTACACACGAACGGCGTGCACCATGGCGCCAGAAAAGACGGGACGAACGCACGCACACAATACCTTCAGGAAACCCACAAGCTGCGCTAGCTTTTCCTCCGGCTCGCACACAATGTAGAAGTTTTCCAGCGAAGAAGGCGTCGCCTGAGTTTTCTGGCCGAGGACCCCTCCTGCCCCTGCCTCTCCCGACTTCGATCTTACCGCTACAGAAACGGTTGCCGGGTTTCGGAGACCCGCCCGGGCTAAGGCCTTCGTCTCTCTGCAAGGGGAGATCGGAATGCAAGGGAAGGGGGGTTACGTGAAATCACGTGGAGAGTCCCTTTTCGGTTGTTGGCATGAGGACCGCCCCTCCACCCTTTGGGTATTTTTCGTCCAACCTCGAGTGCGATGAACGATGCCGATACAGACATCGAGACAACACAAACGACAACAACGACGACGACGACGATGACGATGACGACGGCGGCATGAACAACAACAGCGACTTCGGCGACAACAGCAAAAACAACAGCAATAACAACAACAAAAACAACAGCAACAACAACAGCAACAACAGTTAGCCCTGCGCCTGACCCCCCTTTTTTGGTGCATGCGCGTGGTCAGGCTGTTGGCTGAAAAACCACGAAAACAAAGTTTTTCCGCTTTTCCGGTTGGCGACGCCAAACCATATGTTGACTTGATATTTAACAGAGGGAGGGAATCCCGGAACACTCGATGCCACCAACGAGCTGGCTCTTGCGGTTCAGTACACGCCCGTGAACAGAGCATATCTACAGATTCATCGGACGGTTTTTTAATCGGCGGGTTAAAACCCATCAAACCCTAAAAAAATAAGTAATTTTCGGCATTTTCAACCTGCTGCCACGAACGTGTGCAACGTAAACGCAAATGGCGTCCGATGAAATCGTAGCTATCGTGTTCGCGGAGATGATACACAGACAAGCTAGAACCCGCTGCGCCATCATCTCTCAAAATGAATCCTAAGATCGGGTAGTTTTGGGTGAAGCACGGGTCAAAAACGTCCCCAGCCTGTCAAAGCAAAAAAAGAAGGTCGTGACCAAGCAACGACCAGCCGGCTCGGCAGCGACGGGCGGATCAAGGGCGCGGAGGCCCACGGCCGTCTACGGGGCAAGCTCCTAGGGAGCGAGCTCTGGAGGGAGCAATGCTAGGGGGGAGGGTGCGAGGGGGTGCTCTGTCTGGGGTTTGGGAGCGGAGGCGAAGCAGGCGATACGGTGCAAACAGCTCAAATTGTTGTGAAGGGATTTCGATTTTTTCGTGCGTTTTTTTTTTTGCCCATGACCTGACTTTTGGGCCGGCATTGCTTGACTACTTGACTACACCACGGCACTACACTGCATCTCTTGCTGCCGTTGCTGCGCCATCAGTAGCATTGGCTTCCCTGATTACCTCCCAGTGTCTCTCCAACCCCTTGAGGGCGCGGCAAGGGCGGCGGCGGCAGTTTCTTCGTTGTACCATGTTGTAAAAAACAGGGACCGGCTGCTTTTTTTCTGGTCGGTGTTTGTTTTTCGTCTCATCATCTCCAAAATTTGCACAGACGCAACGGCCCTGCCACCGGCGCTACTGCAGCTGTTGCTACCGCTCCTGCACCATCAGTAGCAGTGCCTTTCTTACTTTCCTTGCAATGTCTGATGAGCCCCATAGACGGGCAGCGACGGGCTTGACTGCTGCAAATCCCTTTGGACGTGTATTGACTTCGATGAGATCGCTGCCTCTTCCGTGTGTGTGTGGGACGCGTTGTTGAACTGACTTTTGGGCGACATTGCATGACTCCACCACCGGCGCTACACTACAGCTCTTCCTGCCGTTGCTGTGCCATCAGTAGCAGTGGCCCCCCTGCTTTCCTCGCAGTGTCTCTTCAACCCCATGGAGGGGCCGGAAGCGTGGCGGCGGCAACTGTTATACCATGTTGTGAAAATCAGACCTACCTGCTATCTCTCATCGGTGTATTTTTTTCCGCCTATCCGCTCATCTCTGGAATTTGTGCCCGGGCGCAACGGCTCTGCCGCCGGCGCTATTGCAGCTTTTTCGACCGTTCCTGCGGCACGAGTAGCGGTGACTGTCCTGCTCTCTACGCTATGTCCCTGTGGCCCCAAAGCCGCGTGGGAACGGGGGCGGCTACAGCAATCCCTTTTCGCTGTCAACTAAAAAAAAAAAAGACACAACAGCCAATTGTGCGGTCATTTCGGCTGTATAACTGACGTGGCTGCCAAAAATGTGGGGATTGATTGGCCACGAAATGATAGTTTCAAAAGAATGGGCTGTTCGAAGGAAGCTTCGTGTGACAGAATTTGGGCCAAACAACAGGGTCAGACGCAGGGCTAACAGTCACAGCAACACCTACCGCGTCTGCGTGGCGGAGAAGAGGCCAGTCCTGCGCTGCTTGGGCAGCAGGGAAAAGATGGAGTTGAGGGTACCGGCGAAGCCCATGTCGAGGAGAGTGTCGGCCTCATCCAGAACAAGTGCTTCCAGTTCTGATTCGTGCGGGATAATGCGGGCGAATATTGATACACATAGCGGGAAATAAGGACAAGGGTGTCGGCCTCATCCATATAAAGAGGGCTTCCAGTTTTGATTTGTGCGGGATAATGCGGGCAAATATTGATACACATGGAGCGGGAAATTTGGACAAGGGTGTCGGCCTCGTGCGCTTCCAGTTCTGATTCGTGGGGGCAAATGCAGCAAGATTACTACACATGGAGTGGGGGATTAGGACAAGGGTGTCGGCCTCATATACAGAATGAAGGCTTCAGCTCTGATTCGTGCGGGACGCGGGTAAATGCGGCAAGATCAAACACATGGAGCGGGGAAATAGGACAAGGGAGTCGGCCTCGTGCGCTTCCAGCGCTCTGATTCGTGCGGGAAAATGTGGCAAGATAACACACGTGGAGCGGGCAATTAGGACAAGGGTGGCGGTGAAGTGACAGAGTTACCTTGCGTGTGACCGTGCGATCAAGATACCTCGGAATCGGATAGCGACGTTCAGCAAGGCAGGCAAGGGGGTGCGCTAGTGAACACGCCAAAGTGGGTTGACTCAGGGTAAGGGTAACCGGTTGTGGCTGTGTGTTTAAAGCCCGAGACCGAAGCAGTAGTATCCAGGGGTCCTGAACATACTCTTCCTCTTTCTTGTTCCTTCACGTGTTAGCTCGTGGTGAGGGCAGCGTTGCGACGTTGGAGCTGCGATATATCCCAACGAAGCACACAATATCGACGAAAGCAAGAACATCGACCGAGAGCCTCCCAAGTGCAAAGAAGCAAAATCTTGCGACCAGCGCGCACACTCTACAGCAGCCGAAACGCAACGCGTAATCATCTTGTTTGTAAGGATGCACAAGTGGTCCCTCCGGAGTGGGCTCACGAGAGCACAGTGTCACAAAGGGGTGATGCCAGCTGAACATGCAGCAGGACAAACCCCAGCTGACTGCCAGCCGCGGTTTGACGTTTCCCAAGCTCAGTCCAGCTGACGAGGTTTCGACTCGAACAGCCCAGCGAACCTCAACGAACAACTTACCAAAGCTGTTTACAGTCTTACAGTACCGCACCGCGAGTGTCGAATACGTTGTAGTTGTTGAGCATGTCCTCGACTCGGCCGGGCGTCCCCACCAAGATGCTTGCCCCGCCCTTCCGGAAGGCAGCCAAGCATTCCTCCACGCTCGTGCCACCAACGAGCAGCAGCGGTTTCGCCTCGTCCAACGCCTCCGAAAACTTGGAGACCACCCCGAAAATCTGGTTCGCGAGCTCCCTAAGAACATCAGATGTGGCGAGTGTGTGTGTATGGTCTGTCATGGCATGTCTGGTGTGTGTATGGTTACTCTTTCTGCGTGTACCGTAAGGTTGCAAGTCAGCGAACAGGGACAGGGGTGCGAACGATTTTCAAAGCGTGATTTATCCACAACCAAGAGGCTCCACTGTCGAAGGGGGCGGTTTTGGAAGCATCTCATCGAGAGCTTTCCTGAGAACTATCAGTTGGCGCTCGCGCGTGTTGCTCTCTGAGGCTCCCAATTTTATTTCGGGGTCGCCGTTTAAACCGATTTCTGTCGTTCTTTCGGCTCCCGGACGGGAAGATTTTACTCAGCGCGTCCCGCGAGCATCTCACCACGTAGCGCGCTGTGTGACGAGCTACCCGCGCTGGACGGCCTACATTAATTGTTCCGGGAATCAAGCATATTTTTGTTCTCCATGGGTTCACTTCGCGGCATGACGTCATCATCAGCAGGTCAGCATAAAGCGACGCGGAGGCGTGCAACCCACAACTTATAGCATATGGCGGCATGTCTCTACCTCGCTCACAACTCGCAGCAGTCAGTCTCTACCTCCCACAACTCTCAGACTTTCTTTCGTTGTTCTGCGGGAAGAAGGAACGCAGCGCGCCCCACGCGTACATAGCGCGCCCTGCGGTGCAGCACTGCTGTGTGCCTTGAGAGCTACCCGCACGGACACCTTCTTCGTTCCCTCGGAGTAGATACGAAGCAGTTCTTTCTTTCTGTCTCTTCGGTGTGTTCAGTAAATACATGCACCTCGGAACAACGTGGGTACCAGCAGGTAAACCCCGCCCTGCATAGAGCATAAACACGCTCCTCACATGTGTCTACCTTGTGTACACTTACGCGATGCTACACAAGCACATCATGAAGCCATGTGTGGTGTGCTTTGTGCTACTGCTGTTATGCTGCTGCTGTAGCCCCCCCACAGCAATAGCATCAGCCAAAGTTTCACACACAAGAGACAGTTATGGCACACGCACATGCAGAGTCGCCATCTCGTGTTGATGTGTGCCCCGGGATTCAACGCTGCAATTCAACCATTGGCAGCACCTTGCCGAAAATGACCACAAGTTTCAGCCGTGACGCCGCTATTGTAAATCTCCAACTGCGAGCCTGTGCGAACCTGCATCGATGTTTATTTTCGATGTTGACGTGTATGTATGTCAACCTACTGCTTTACCGCACTCTATATATAATCCTCGATCTACGCATACTTACACCACCTTGCCGATGTTGTTGCCAACAAAACTTCAAAATACTTCCTTTTCGTTGCCTACGGGTATTACGCGAAGACCGTCCCCCCGTTTCGGAGGCGGGGCAAGAACACATCGGCCTGGGTATTCTCCTTAAAGAACATATCAATCCCGTCAAGTCGCCTTGCCGACGTTGTTGAGGAGAAATATCCAGGTCTATGTGTGCTTCCCCCACTACCGTAGCGGGGGGGCGGTCTTCGCGCGATACCCGTAAGCAAAAAAAAGGAAGTATTTGAAGTTCTGGACAATATTGGCACGTGATGTAGACTTCATTTTGTCGTTGATGTCCACGACTTGATCAAATACCCGGACAAGCACTGCAATGAAATCCGTGGGTCCCTCGCACGCGCGTGATATACATAGGAAGGCTGTGCAACGAAAATGTGCACCCCCCCCTTCTGTGACTGAGCTGGGAAAAATACAAGGGAGGTACAGTACGGGGAGATGTTTGAGGCATGGAATAGATAGGAGAGGACGGTAGCTGTAATGGGGAGTAGAAAGTGGTTTGAAAAGGCGGGAAGGGATATCGTTAGGATAGACAGACTAGGGAATACATTTTTGAGCCACCTTTGGCGAAGTGGGAAGGAACGATTGGCCATCGGTGATCGGTCCTGTGGGAACAACGCTCCGTCCTTACGAGGACGCGCGGTCAATGGCCTAAAGCTACGGCATGCAAAATAGAAGAG
>CACKRE030004593.1:53628-66458 GCA_902602495.3 Ectocarpus sp. CCAP 1310/34 | reverse complement strand
TTGCCAAGCGACGAAAACCCAACCCCGATGGCAAACACCGGGGGGGGCGGCGGGGGAGGGATCAAAACGTTTTGAGACGTCGGGGGAAGGGGCAAGGCGCCTCAGTGCAGATCGGAGAATGGCGATCGAGGCAATGGAAATGCCAGGGTCAAGGCTGCTGGCGCCGTGCAGTACTAGGAATAGCTCAGAGTATTATGCGCGCAGAGCTCAACATGTATTGCGCAAAGACAGAATTCGCAAGTCAGCTGCTTTTCGTCCGGTGTTACGTAAGTCAGGTGATATTGAGGACAAGACGGCCGTGGAGGCAGATGAGAGCCGGAAGAGGGGGCCTGAAGCCCAGGCTGGGGAGGATGGAGGCGGGGGCAGTGCCTCAAGGAAAAGGGTTGAGGGAGATGGAGGGTCCCAGGGCGAGAAGCCGCAAGGCGGGGGTCAAGAGGTGAGAGACAGATCGAGTGCGATTCTTGACTTGTTGTACTCACAATTTGGAGGTGACGTGGGAGCTCTCGAGAATTTGGTGTCTAACGTAGGACAGAAGGAACCTGAGTCAGACGCAAAGATCGCATTCCGGTTGGGTGTGGAGGAAGAGGCAAGAGAGTTAAGTGAGAGGCTCCAACAAGCGGCCAGTGCGAAACTGGCAAAAGAGATGACCAGAACGTTCCCAGCAGCAGACAACAATCCGCCCCCTCCAAAGCACGAAAACGCATCTAGCCAAGAGGGAGATGACTCTTCCGGCGAGTACTTTCGAGCAACTCCGAGACGGTGCCGGAGAAGTCAGTGCTGTCGGGAATCGCTTTGAGTCATTTGTGGATGAGAGTGAAGACGACCGATTTCCTCCTCTACAATCGTCGTGGCAGGTGAACATCAAGAAAACGAAGAAGAGGGTGGAATCACCGGTAAATAGATCCTTTGTCCCATAACAAATGGCGGAATCAGCAGAGGAACACCACGAGGTGCAAAGAGCTGTTTGCACCTCGTGGTGTTCCTCTGCTGATTCCGCCATTTGTTCTGGGAGAGAGGATTTTTTGACCGGTGATCTCTTCTTCGTTTTCTTGATGTTCACCACCTGCCACGGCAGTTGCAGAGGAGGAAATTAGTCGTCTTAACTCCACCAACAACTGAAACCTCTTTCCAGCCAACACTAATTGCCCCGGCACCGTCTCGGAGTTGCTCGAAAATACCAGCCGGCAAGAGTCGTCTCCCTCTTGGCTAGATGCATTTTCGTGCTTCGGAGGCGGCGGATTATTGTCTGCTGCTGCGAACGTTTTGGTCATCTCTTTTGCCAGATTCGCACTGGTCGCTTGTTGGAGCCTCTCATTTAACACTCTTGCCTCTTCCTCCAGACCCAACCGGAGTGCGATCTCTGCGTTTGACTCAGGTTGCTGCTGTCCTTCACCCCCTTTTGCCACACACGGTAGCGGCTCAGGTTCCTGCTGTCCTTCACCCCCTTTTGCCACACACGGTAGCGGCCAACAACAACAACGTAAGCAGAGGGACGGGGCTAGCGCCCAACGTAGCACACATCGGGAGGTATCCCAGGTTGCCGATGACAATCTTGGCGGGGAGGGGTGTTTCGGGAAATCAGGGCCTAAAGCAAGACCAATTGGATTACTTGAATTTGATGCGGGATACACAAAGAAAGGCACACGAGCTGGTGAGAGAGCAGGATAAGATAACCAAGGCTAAGCATGAGAAGAGCAATCAGGTGTTGAACTCGATAGAAGGAGAGAGACCGAAGTACAAGGAGGGGGACTGGGTCTTGGTGTATGATGAGAAGAGTACAATTTCTGGTGGGGGGGAACACGTGCTTAAATCGCGAATGAACAGTAGGGGGAAAGAAAAATCGTTCGCGTTGATCCCGAAGTTGGCACACAATTGGACCGGGCCGTATAAGGTGTTGTTTGTGGGTCCAGGGACGGATCCGGAAGGGGAAAAAGTGGGCCCGAATATTTTGTACTTGGACGTGAATAAGGATGAGCCAGGGACGAACATTAATGAGAGCGTGTCGGTGTATCGGTGTAAGAAGTGTTATACAAAGCACGAGAACGAGGATAGGCCTAGGTTCTTGCCGTGGGGCTTTAGCAAGTATGTGTTGAACAAGTTTTCAGAGTTAGCGCCTCCGTTCCACCTTACGGCAGGGGACGTGGAGGAAGAAGTGGATAGTAAAGAATTGGTTCCGTGTGAAATATCAAGGCACATGATTTGTCGAGGTATAAGTGGGAAGGGGGCGGTTCAGTACTACACTCATTGGACGGGGTTGACAAAGTGTACGCGGGAGCATGAGGTAGAGTTTGAACAACATGGGGACGTGGTGCTTCAATATTGGAATGGGCAGCCGGAACAATCGGCAGATGGGAAAATAGAGGACAATTGCTAAAAAGCAGGAAGGGAGAAAGACACGTGCAGAAGGATTACAAACTTTGTTGTGAAACACGGGGTAGGCCGAGTCTTCGAAGTACGGCGATGATTGGTGCATATTCATATTTTAAGACTTCAAAGGCTGGGTGGCAGTTTGCGAAAGTGGTGCAGGTGACTCCGAATCCGACGTGGGAAGAAGGCATCAAGCATACCATCAAGCTGGTGGACATCGGTAAAAACATCAATGTGGCGCTTCTGGAGAAGAATCTGACGACGGACAACCCGGTAAAAGATCCAGGAACGTCGTGCTGGCATGCACACCGAACGGCGAAAAGTATCAAGAAGTACATGCTTGAGTTAGAAGATGCTTAGGGGTTTGAAATGGAAGTGCGTAGGACTGCGGAAAAGCGTGTCAAGTGGTGCGGTCGGATACGGGTCAAAATTTCATGTGTTGTTCTTAGCAATTGTTGTTTTGGCTAAAGAATGTACCATGTAATGGAGTCATAGTGCAGTGGTATCACGGTCACTACCGAATTGGGGTGTATATTTTCACAATAAGTTGATATTTGGGGTGATTAAGGTACAGGATAACGATCTTGGTTGTAGGTCAAGTATTGCACGCTGTGGAGGCAGTTCAATCGCAGTATATATGTTGAGGCGTGATGGAATGGAACTGAGACTGTTGGCTCTGGGAACAGGGTTGGGTTAAGTTCTGATTGAGTTATCGTCAAATAAGGTCATGAAAAGTGTATGAGATGGGGAGCAGAATTGAGAAAGTGTCGGTTTAGGGTTGGAAGCATGAGCCTATGAGGGAATTACAGTTATTTGAGAGAGAGAAAGGAGGTTGGAGAGAGAAAAAGAAGCGGTGCAATGGGATACATATACATAGGTGCAATCGGGCCAAATGCCAGCGCCAGCTGATGTCGCACGCCCTCTTGTTCAGTAATTGACTTCCCTGCTGTTGCTAGCCCAAGAAAGCCGAAGCAACACACTTTGATCGCAAGCAACTTTTGAGACGCGCACACAAACGGCCCCACTGGCACATCTACACACAAACCTACGCGCGATAGGCCACCGCCTGCCTATTCCACGTCACTAGTCTCACGTGAGGTTTTCCATATAAGTAAACATGGAATCGCTGTGTGCTGCTCGGGAAATCGGGCACAGCACCCATACGTAGAGCAAAAACTATGTTGGCCCGGAAGAACAAAACAAATCATCGAAGTTTTAGAGGGGTAGAGTCGGATAGATGCCGTTCTCCCACCGATCACATGCCGGCTATATAGGACATTATGTAGGACAGAGACAGATGATTGGGCGATGGGCACGCCGCCGAGCGGGAATCCCCCGAAAGACGTACGTTGTAGCACAGCAGCAGCAGCACATGATACATGCAGACAACACACGAGACAACCAGCACAGCAGCACACGAGACTGCTGTGGACCAAGGGCAGCCAACGGCACACATAACAGGAGGTCGGGTTCGACTGCCCGAGCCGGTTGGCTGCTGTCGGCAGCACCACAGGCGAGGGAGGCGACACAGGTCAAATCTGCTGCTGCTGCTGCTGCTGCTGCTGCTGCTGAGGCCGATCTTTTGAGCTTGCTACGACACAGCAGTGGTGCATCCATAACCCTAAACTAATGAGACGTACAAACCGCTACGGGCCAAGACGGCCATAGGAACGCATCATACGAAGCATCGAGAGCGATTTTCGAAGCCCGTTGCCTGCTGCTGGCAGCGTAAGCGAGTGGAGCAAGTGCACACAAGTCAATCTGCGGTTATCTTCGCCGGTCTGTCTGCAGGCGGATCTATCTTCTCTTCATCCACAACAGACCCGCCCGAAAACAGAGAGACATTGAGATGTACACACGCTGCAGGCCAAGGCGACCAAATACACAACACATAGAGGGCGTCGGGGGCGATTTTTAGAGCCCGTTGCCGCTGCTACAAGCGCAAGTGGTGCACATCATCCACGCAGCGACAGCAGCAGCAGCAGCAGCAGCAGGAGCTGATGATGATTCGTGAGAGCTTCGTCCACACCACACAACACTTTCACTCTACCCCGCGCTGCTCAACAGCACCAGTCCTGCGTACACGGCTGAGTGGTGGTGTTGGGTGAGGTGTGAGCGGGTGCAGTAGCAGTGATGGCCTCTCTGTGAGGCTCCATCCAATACCTATCTACGCCTGCGTCTCTTTCTCCGCCCGTTCTTTTTCGCGCTTCGCGCGAAAAAATTTCATGCTTTTTTGTTGGACCCCCATGTATCGGAGTGGAGCCGGAAATCGTGGAAAAACAGAACTTTCGCTGACGCTAGGATCCATTGCTACAAATCTATCTTAGACTTGTCTCAGACTAAGTTGGACTAGTTGAGGGCATACTGACCAAGTAATTACATATTAAATAAACTATTTACAGACGGAGTCTGTATTCTCGGTGATGCTGATGTTACAGAAGAAAACCTCGGTGGTGGTCCTATTTTTTAGTGGAGCGACAGATGTCTCGTCTGCCATTCTCGGTCCGATAATATCCCCCCGCAAAAGGCCGCGCTTCCAACGCAAGCATCCAGCGACATCAAAACCAGCCATCGCCTTGGCCAGGTGCTGTACGCCTGCCGCACGCCACTGATGCTCTCTAAGCGGGAGCAAACTCAAATTTCCCACAAAAATCGTGGTTCAAGATACGCACACCTGGACGGGCGTCATGCTCTCGAAGCCCATCTCCTTCACCACCTCCAGGACCTCTTGACTAAGGGCCGGGCGGCAGTTTTCGAAGGAGGTGGAAGGTGCGGTGCTTCGCTTCGGCCCTGCGGCCGCTGCTGTCGGCTCCGCCGGCGGTGTTGGTGGAACAAGCTTTGCTGCTGCTGGTTCTGATGATGCACCTTTGCTTGCTTCTTCCATTGCTGTGCTGTGCCGACAGAAACGTTTTCCGTCGCCCGCCACCCCACCTATCTCTAGCGAGAGCTCCCCCTCTCTTTTTCTCGCCCTGCCACTCTCCCTGTGCAATGCTATCGCTGTCTCTCGCTGGCTGTGTCGGTATTGGTATGGAGCAGTCTAGCGTTCAGAGCATTGCTGTGGGCGGCACAATGCAGACCCCCCCTATCCCTTTGACAAGCGCTAGGTGCCGGCCCCCCTGGTCTGCTCGTCTCCTGCACGAACAGACTTGCGCTACTGCCGACTACCAGTGTGAGAGAGTCCTTGGTTTGGAGAGAGAGGTGAGCGCAGGGATGTGAAAAACGCTCTGGACTGAAGGCTGGGTGAAAGTTTAGTCGAAAGCCGGGCTTGATGGCAAGTATGGATCCATGTCCCTCCTTTAACCCCCAGGAACAGCCCGGTTATGGGTGCACCGCACGAGACGGCGCAGCTGCGCAGCTTCACTCGCATACCTTCACCGCCCACCTCTGATCCTGATAAGCGCCCTCTGTGCGTATGACCCGCCTGATTGTGAAGCACCTGCCCCCGTATAGTCTGCCGGGTGAAGCAGCCACTGGGATGCTCTTAGACACAGCGCGGTGCCATTTACCATTCGCTCTTGAAGGGTTGGCAGGACACACCCACCGATTGACCGGTCCGTGAGGGTGATACACCCAGGAGCGAGCGAGTTTGCGACAGGCCTTATTTAGTTGTGTGTGCAACCAACGCGACGCTGCATTGGAATACCGACGGTTGCTGCTTCTGCTGCTCCTCGATCCCCCCCACGTCAGTCTGTTTGCTGTGCGAAAATAACCCCCTTTACATAAATTGTCGCTGCTGCTGGGGTGTGCGGTTGCAACACATTGTTGATGAGTTGTGTTTAGCGCTCTGGACACCCCGCACAACCAACACTTGCCACACGATCGATCCTGCCTCGGATTTCGTCGCATCGGGAGAACCCTTGTCAGCACCACGCACCCGAAGTTTTCCCCTGCTGCATCCCCTCCAGAAATACGGCAGTAGAGAGAAGTTCAACGGATGATCACATCACGCTCACCCCCATCCCCGACAAGTACCGCTGACCAGGCCAACAGACGTGAACGAGTGCATGCAAGGCAGATTTGCGAACGCGGACTTGACACTTGGTAAATACTTCAGTCTTCGTGCTCGACCTTTGTACCCTCGAACTGCTGTCGCACATTTATTACGTGTGTTAGATCTGTTGACGGTAAGAGCGAGCTTTTTTCAGCAGGTGCTGTCAGACCTCTTGCTCGCGCACCGGTCTTCCATCCCAAACAATGATATCTTCCACTCCCGCGCGCCCCCCGCCGCCTTGCGCCTCAGGGTCGAGTGTGTTTCCAAGTTTTTTCTTCTTTCTAGGTGCAAGGGACGAGGAAACACCATCCGTTTCTCGCGGGCCGGCTGTTAAACAACCCCGTCAGAAACAATCTTCGTGCGTGTTCACCCGTTTCTGTTGTGTGGTGTGCGAGTGAGAATCGAACCCCGCTCGAGACGTATACCAGTCTCCAAAGGGCAAGCAATTATCGATTAACCGCAACACATTACCTTCACCTACGGGGAAGGAGGGAGCCGGGAGTTCCCTCGCGGTGTCGTGTGTCGTGACCGTTTGGTCCTGGCGACATCGACAGCGGCAGCGTTGGAGAGCCTCCTCTACCATCGGTGCTACAGGCGCTGACCAGCTCGCAGCAGCAGCGCTTGGTTTAGAGGCGGAAAGGATATCCGCAGGACGGGCGGACGATAGAGGCACTCGACGATGGTGTCTGAGGCGGCGGCGGATGGGGGTGGTTCGGCGGGCCAACCGAAAGCGGCGACGGCGGGAGGAGGAGGAGGAGGAGGAGAAGGGGAGCTGATGGACTTTTCGTTCCCGCCGGGCCTCATGCAAGAGGGCGATAACACCGCATCGGTCAAGGTACTTCTGAATGCATACCAATATGTTGCAGTAGCCTTGGCAGGGTTTTTTGATCAAGTAAACATGTTGGATAAAGCATGCAGTTGGGAAGGCTGGGTTGGGGTTGGGGTTAGGGAATGGGATCTGCGCACCCCGCTTGCTGTTCTATTTTCTAATAAACCTACTAATCTCGCAAAGGTGGTCCGGTATGCTTGTACATGCTCGTCTGTCGTCACAAGTCGTAGTTAGAAATACATACAAGTACATATATAACCGCAGGAGGGGGTCCAGCTCCCCCCTCCTATGTGACCCCGGTTGGGTCGTCTAGCTGGTAGAAGTGGAGGATAGGGGCCAGAGGGGCAGACGATAGAGTCCAATGATGGGAGAAAAAAAACAAACAAGACTACACACGTTCGAGATATCAACACAGTTGAAGGGAACGTGCTGAAGTGAGTGAGTCTTGTGTACATGTTCGATTTGTCGTATGCATACATGTAGCAGTGCCCGACAAAAACTCGAGGTGGGTCCCCCCCGCCTCCCCCCCCGGTAGCGAGCGCTTCTACGACACCCTCTCCTCCTTGTCGTCCTGTTGTTGTACAGTTAGCGCCCGCACTTGAAGACTCGGCAGCCAAGAAATTGAGATGGCCTCGAAAAATTAAAATCTAAGAATTTTGGCGCTGTTTCGTGAACTTGGTGAAGAACCCCTTCACAAAAAGCTATGTAGCGGCCATTCGTAGCATGACACTAGGAACTGAGAACCCCAGCCTCTGCCAAACCTAGAGCTGTAGCGACCTTTTCTAGCATACCCCTGGAGTAGGAACTAAGAACCACAGTCCTGGCCAAAACTAGCGCTCCTCTAGAGCGCGGGTGCATGCTGTATCGCGACCATTTCTAGTTTAGCGCTAGGAACTAAAACTAGAGCTTCTTGAGTGCGGACGCATGCTGTATCTTTGTTTTTTTCGTGGAGGCGTTGTTACCGTGCGTGCGTGTCCTTTCCGTCGGAGTCTGGTGGCTCCTGCACCTGCTGTCTAGCAGCGCCCGACTTTCCCTGTCGGCGCGTGGCGACATACCGTAGGTGACGTAAGATAGCACCCCCCCCTGAGCTGATTTTCATAGCATGAGTTCTCCACAGCAGAAAGAGTGGCGGTGCAGAAAAAGGCGGGCTGCGTTGGAACCTTCTCGTGGTGGAACTGTGAAAATCGATCCAGGGATTGTGATATATCTTACGTCGTGACAACTACGGTAGTGCTCTTGAGTGCGCGTAGACCTGCCGAGTCGTGGCGGGAAGCTCGGAGCTCGGGTAAGGCCGCAGCAAAGCTGTAGCCGTTCTCTTGAGTGTCCCCTTCGTCTCGAGAGTGGGAGATGATGTCAATGCCGGCCACCTCGCTTTCGTCCTCTCTCCCTCTTAAGACGCTTCTTTTGTCTTCCGCGGAGCTTCGTCGGCATCAAGAATAAACCGTCCGTGTGTCGCGTGCGGTGCCACGTTTTGTCTGCCGGAGTTTAGGCTTGTCGAAAGGAAGTAAAAATTTGAAATTGACCGTAAGAACACGTGCTCAGTCATACACTATAACCTATATACCGTATACGACACAAGATAACACACCCCCTGGACCGATTTTCAGAGCTCGATTGCTCAACTGCAGAGAGAGTCACAGCGCCGAAAATGACGGCGTTGAAGCCGTCCCGTCGAGAGCTTTCGGAAAATGTTTCGTTTCGTTTTTGCATCCTCTTCGTCGTGGCGTAATGGAGCTTTGAAAAATCGGTCCAGAGGGTTTGTTATCTTGTGTCATATACGGTAATCGATGATGGGGTACAGTACCCATAGAGAGAACAAGAATCGAGCCTCGGGCAAACTAAGAAGTTCGCAAGTGTGGGCCCTGACTGTAGCCGTAGCTGTCAGTACCGTTATGAGAGCCACAGCCAAGCAGATTTCTCGAATGGTCACTGGTGACTATCGGGTGTTTTCACACCGTTTTTGTCGTTCCTGCAGCTACGCTCATGGTTGTACAGTGCCGCCGTTGGCGTTGCCGTTGTCATCATCCTCGCTGATTGGCCTCTTCACGGGGTCGCTACTGCTGCTGTGGTTTTGTTACGGCCTTGTTTTTCAACGTGCCGTCGCTGTGGTCGTTTGCTGCAGCTGTGTCCTGGACGCCTTTCTTTTATGTTGTCTTTTTTCGCCTCTCCTGCAGCTTCATGGGTCAACATGTCGCGCTGCTTTTACCGTTGTTGTCCCTGTCGTCGTCATGCCATTCTCTCCCCGCGGTCGCCATCGCTGTCGTTTCTCTCGACTCTGTCTTGTCAACGCGGCCGTCATCGTTGCTTGCTTGCTGCTGCCGTGCTCCAAAGGGGGCGGTGACGAAGAAGCTCGAGGAGCTCATGGAGGAACCATGCGACGAGGTGTTTCCGGAGTACATCACCGTCATGGTCAGCAACGGGAAAACTATCAGGTGCTGTGCCGTGCTGTGCTGTGCTGTGCTGTTCGAGCGGACGGACGACTCTATTCTCTTCTAGCCAAACCTTTTTGTCGTTGACCCTCCGGTCGTAGAACGTTGTACAATACCCCCCCCCCGTTTCCGTCAAGAAGGCGGTAACTATACTAGGGCATAGGAAGAGGGCTAAAAAGGCGGGAAGTGATACATGTAGGCTAGGGAAAGAGCCACCTTTGGCGAAGTAGGCTCCCGAAACAGCGATAAAAGTGTGCCCCGGGCTAGCTCACCGACATTCACAAGCGTTACGTGGGACTGGTGGGTGTCTAATCGACCGACAATAACGGCGGCGTCTCCACGGAAAAAAATGATAGCAGGCAGCGGATCTTTGTTGTGAAGACAAGATGCAGCTCCATCGTGAAAAGATGTATCTAAAATATTTTGTCGTGGAAAATCAATCATGTGTCATCTCGCATGTGCGTGGAAACTCCTCTGTTTCAATTCGCAACGTGCAAGCGTATCTCCTGCTGTGCGCTCCACCAAAGATCTCCGGTATGGAACTGCGCCTACTTCAGAGTTACCATAGGGTGGTGGAATATTGTACGTACATGACGCCGGGTCGCGTGTCCTCGGCTCGCTTGTTGTTACCTGACACCATTTCTTATTTACTCATGATACCCTCCCTCACTGTTGTGTGTGCGTCGCTGCCACTAGGAAGATACCTATATCCTGGTTTCCACTATAATTGTTGTATATTCAGATGCGTGTATTTTTCGCTGGCCCATCTTTGTTGCTTTGTCCTTGAAAGTTGACACGCCTGTCTCTCACACATATACGGATGTCTTCCGCGTTTATTTCCTCGTTTGCCTACCATTGCCTACAGGGAGATCTGCTCCCAGCTTGAAGACCTCCTCACGGCAGGCACCGCCACCAAATTTTGCATATGGTGAGAGAAACGGAAGGTGGCGTTTTGTCCTGCCGCAGCTGGTGGCGTGGGGTCGCCGCCAACTGCCCGTGTCCCTCTTTTTTGTTGTCGTTTTTTTTTTAACGCGTGTGCCGAGTTTGAAACGGTTACATGTATCCCGTGTCCCGTTCTGCGCCAGATCTGTTTTGGTCATGGTACACCATGATGTGCCGCTATCCTGTATCACGTTGATGAGCGCAGCCAAATCCCGTCCTCACAGCATCCCCCCCCCATCCCCCCCCTCCCCCTCCGCTTGCTGCGGCGCCCCGCAAACGCCGCCCACAGGCTGGGCGCATATCTTCGTGAGCTCGAGGCCAAGAACAAGAACGCTGCCGCTGCCGCGCCCAACAAAACGACAACTACGAAAGGAGAGGGGGAGGGGGGGAAGAAGCCCTCGAAGCAGCAAGCTAGCGGCGGTGGCANGCCAAATCCCGTCCTCACAGCACCCCCCCCCCATCCCCCCCCTCCCCCTCCGCTTGCTGCGGCGCCCCGCAAACGCCGCCCACAGGCTGGGCGCATATCTTCGTGAGCTCGAGGCCAAGAACAAGAACGCTGCCGCTGCCGCGCCCAACAAAACGACAACTACGAAAGGAGAGGGGGAGGGGGGGAAGAAGCCCTCGAAGCAGCAAGCTAGCGGCGGTGGCAAGACGTCCTCTTCCTCCCGCGGCGGTGCTGGCAAGGCTGGCGGTAGCGGCGACGACGCGAAGAAGAGCGACAAGGGTGCCGGTTCCAAGGTGGGATGGCTTTTGGGGTTTTCAGCTCCGTGCTACATGGGGCGTTTTTTGTGAGGGAGTAGGAGGTGCTGAGGGGAGACCGGAACGTTTTTACGTGAAGACAACTGGAACACAAAGCAGCAGCAACAACATCAACAAGGAGAGTATGGGGTCAGGTTTTCCTTTTTCAGAGACTGCAAGAGGTACTGAGCGGAGACTGGAACGGTTTTTAGTGTGACGACAAAGACAACGACAGCAACAACAACAACAACAACAGCAACAACAACGGGAGGTTAGGGTGAAGGGTCAGGGAGGAGGAGGGTGGCCATGGGGAGGCCTGGAGGGAGTGCCGTGGGAGAAGTGGGGGTGTTACAAGCGTGGGTGTGATTGCCACCGCCTGTTTTGGTGTAGGTGCGGGTGGACGGGTCGCTTGCCTGCCGTAGGCGGGGCGGGTGAGCAAGGAGATGATTATGTCGCCTGTATTTCGCGTTGCTACATGTCGGAGCGCGCTGGTGCAAGTCAGCCTTGTGTCCGTCGTATTTTCCGTTGGTCGTCGACTTTCACTCTGCATAGTTGCTGCTGTGGATAACTTTACAGGCATGTGTTGTTTTTGAACCACCGGGCGCATTGTATGAAGTGATTCATCGAGACGTAGCATGCATGGACGCGCTCCTTCCCAACAGAGAGAAACGATGCAAGCGAAATCGGTGCCACCTGATGAAGACGGTGTCGTTTGTTTGCCTTGCGAGTGCGACGTAAACACAACATTTGAGAAGCGAAACGTCTTTTTTCGCTATTCTTGTTTTCCACCCTTTGGCCGCTTGTCGTGATGTGTGGCTGCCTCTCTCCCCCGGAAACTACCACCGCTGTCGAAGGCAAAGGGCAAGAAGGAAAAGGATAAGGGCAAAAGCAAGGACCACTCCCCCCCCAGAAGGCGGTCTCCGAGCAGGGACTCCTCGAGGGACGGAGGCAGGGGACGAGGCCGCTCCAGCGACCGTTCTAGCTACCGTTCTAGCTACCCTTCCAGCGACGTTTCGAGGGATCGATCCAGGGTCCGATCTAGGGACCGATCCAGGGACCGATCCAGGGATCGCGGTAGGGGATGGAGCCGGGAAGCGCGGAGTCGGCCTAGAGCGAGGAGCGGAGACAGCAGGTGTGGTTTAGGTTAATGTCGTAACCCGCAGCGGTGGTGGTGGGCGTTGTTAGTTTCGTGCTTTTCGAGGACTTTTTTTTTTTTTCTTGCTGTAACACAACAAGCCCGTCTCTACTGCTGTACCCACAGACATAGAATAGCCCAGGAGAGTTTTCGTTGTTTTTCGAGAGTTGCAAGGCGTTGATTGAGAAGCGACGTATTCATGGCTTGGTCCGCCCGCCGTGCATCTTCTCTTTTTGTCCTCGCGGTGTGTGCGTAGCCCCCAATTGTTTATACCCCTTCCTCCTCCCCCTATCGAAATTTGGCAAAGTAACGATTGGCGCTCGGTGGTTGGTACTCCGGGGCAACAATGCTCCGTCCTGTCGATAACGTGTGGTCTAACCGCTAGGACATGCAAAACAC
>CACKRE030004593.1:2323-13484 GCA_902602495.3 Ectocarpus sp. CCAP 1310/34 | reverse complement strand
GGGGAGGAGGTCATGTTTTGCTTCTAGGGGTGACGATCACATCTATCTGCTTTCAGGTACGACTAGCGAAGGCGAAGGGGGGTCATGACATTTCATCCTCCGGTGTTTTTTCGACGCACAAGCCGCTGCGTAGTTCTAGGCGTGGGCGTCAACTACTGGGGTTGCCGCTCATTTTCCATACTGCTATGCTATGCTCAGCAGGGCACGTTCTTGTGAGCAGCACAGGACCAAAGGACAGCGCGGGCAGGCGAACCACTAGTGAAGACTCTGTCGGGAGGGGAAATCGATCCGTTACTGCAGCGTAGTCACACGTATCAATCCTGCAGCGCTCAACAATCCCCCATCTGTGCTTGCCACGACAGATTGTCTTGGTGCCCTTTGCCGCCCCCTCTTTTCACTTTGGAGAAGATTTACCTCTCATTCTTCGCCCGTGCCCACCTGTCAACATCACACCGGGAACCCCCGTAACAAAGTAACGTTGGTATGTTTTTACGTTGTTGTTGTTGTCCGTCGCCACACTATCCGATTGCCGCTCACCACTAACCGCGGCTGCACGAGCATTCGTGCCCCTATCGGTGCTGTGTGGTGGACACGACCCATATGTCGAGAAACGAGGATCCTGCCTTCTCCCCCCTTACCCACGCGCCGAACCCACATCCTCTGGCTCGGGTTGTAGAGAGGTGCTAGCGTGTACGTTAATGGATACTGCTATGATGTATGCTAGCGTCTACATTCGTGGATCCTGCCATGATGAACACGGTCTAACGATATTGAAGACATCCTATCCTTTCTTCACCCTGGTATTGGGATGCACCCCCATAATTTCAGGTTCTTGTCTACTCCCATCTCTCCGGGAGGTGGCTCCTTATGAGAGAATTCGGACCCGGGCTTGCCGGCGTCGGGCACGGCTGCGAGAACGGCGAAGAAACCGCTAAGGAAAAGAAGCGATCTGCGGGCGATCTGCTGTCGGGGGAGTGTAAGGGCGGGGAGAACGCCACCACCAGTGGTCAAAACCGGCATGAAGAGTCCGGGGTCGCAGAGGAGCAAGGGGGCGCGGCGAATGGTGGTGCCATGGACTGGGGTACAGGGACGCCGGTGTCGGCACGTTTCGCGAGGCTGAAGGTGACACTAGTTGACCACAAAGTTTGGGGAATAAAAGGTCTAGTTGTCAGGTTGGCGTGCTTGCATAGACAGACCGAGGAAGAGGTGTACATTCACGACTGAAGAGTTGTGATATCTCTTCAGCACGGGGGACTGCTTCCTTGCAATACGTCGACTACACATGGGATCTGATTTTGTTTGCGTTCGAGCACTTACTGTACCTGGGGATATCGCTATCCTACCTCACCGCTTCCCACCTCCGACTTCTTTCACCTGTCCCTTGAACCTGTTGTTGCGTCTGCCATGAAACAGACAGTAGACCGCGGTTCCGGACAGATACCGGTCTCAGACGACGAGTGCCCCCACGCAGGGCTGGTGACAACGGCGAGCATAGTGGTAGGGGCGTCGGACGGGATCGTGAGATTTCTGGGCGGACCGAAGATGCGGCACTGCGGCAGTTTCGTCTCCCTTTCCGAGGACGATGTTTTGTCCATCCTCGAGCTGCTCGGTTATCGCTCGTCGCAGGTGAAGCGTTTTTTTCTTCCCCGTTGGTGGCACCGCGTGCGCTTTACGCGTATATCACTACCTGTGCCCCCGTAGAAGAACGACAGACATTCGCCGTTCGTACCCTTTCACGAGGTGGGATTCGGCTTTCCTCCTGTTGGATCGGTGAGCGGTTAGCCAGGACTGAGGTCGATCGTGTTTCGTTCTATTACCTTAACAATCGTTTTCAAGTCCGATTCGGCAGCATGTTGTGGCCGCAAGTCATAGGTGGCTTTTCTAACTCCTTTGCGCAGCCACAGCCGTCGACTTGTGTCGTACGGAGGTACAGCTGCTGCGTAGAGGCTACACAGGGTTCCCAACTCGAAGGAAACGTTATCACAATCAACCCAACAAACACCAAACCACGAACGTAAAAGGCTAGAAAATTGTGCCATCCCCCCTTGCCTCGAGGACTCATGCTTCGAAAATACAGCATGCCGTAGTGCAACCGCTTAGAGCCAATCCATGGCATCGGTCGAACGCCACCGGATGTGGCGGTGTGCTGATCAATGTATGGACCCTCCTGAAGAAAATATTTTGGGGTTAAGTAGCAGCCCCGCCTGCTACATGGAGTGCAAAATCGAGTCCTGACAACATGAACAACAGTGACCTTATGAAACGTGCACTACAAAGCATGGTACGAAAAACACGATTTTGGGGCGCTCTTGCCACCAAGCACATCTTCGCCGCCCCCGTGGTGTCATTTGACATGGCTTTATAATTGTATGCCAAAGAACACACGATGTTCAGTTGTCAGACGCGGCTCCTTTAGCTTGCGACGGGCTCATCATATCGTAGAAACAGTGATAAGCATCGTGAGAAGTTGGTGTTCTCCGGGCGCGCACCCCAGCTCTACGCCCGGTTTGCAGCTTGTCGCCGCTTTCTTGGGCGTTGGCGGGCGTGGTGCTCAGAAGGCTGACGAGTTCGTCGGTACGAGAAAGTCCGGTACAAGAGGGGGCACTTGACGACATTGAATGTGGGGCAACGTGCGGTTGTCACAATCCGAGCGTAACGGGGTGCCCATGCTGCCTCTGCTCTATAGCTCACCGTTGCCCTGTAGCTCACCGTTGAACCGTGAGCTCTAAAGCTCGCACGTGTCCGAGAGGGAAGAGCAACATCTAAGTACTTGGGAAAGGCAAGCGACATCATCACCCATTTCAATTTCATGATTGATGACTACTGTGCACGAGGGTGCCGTTGTTGCTGTCGGCAATACCCCGTGGTGAACTGGCGGTTTTCGACTACAGATAGCGCCCGCACATAGAAAACCTCTAATTTTGGGTGAGACTGGGGTTCTTAGGTTCTCTGTGGGCTGCAAATGGCCGCTACATAAAGGTTTTAGAGTGGGGGTTCTTAACCGGGCTTGCATAGTGCTCAAGTTCTCATGGTTTGAGCTTTCGGAGACTCAATTTCTTCACGGCCAAGCTCTAACGTGCGGGCTCTATCTCGACTTTGCTGCAGGTTCTCGGGCACGTGAACCACACGATGGCGGACCTCCGCTCCAGGTTGCGGCGGGAGTGGCGGCTCCACCCGCTCACACCCGGACACCTCGCCAAGAGAACGCTGGAATTTTTACAATGGGGCAGGTTTGTGTGTACGAGGTGCTCGTTTGGTCGTGCCAGGGTTGACGAGGTGATACTGCTTAAACAGTTTTGCTAAAAGACTACTGGTACATAGATTTTTGTGCTTTAGCGTTCGGCTATTCGCCCATGGACCAAGCGTGCCAAGCAGAGGTGCAACGTTTGCGCAAGCCATTTAAAATTGTTTGGTGCATGAGAGAGGGCTCTGACTGTGTATTCCAGGCGTGGAGCAACCCTCGCTAATCAACGTTAGAGAGCGCGGGGTGCGAACCAGGTGCGAACCTCCCCCTATTGTTGCCCGAAAAGACAAGCTCGGGAGGAAACGTGAGACAACCATAACATTGGGCCAAGAATTCACGGCGCTTGGCGATGGAGCAGGAAAGTCGGTGCACGCACACCCCCGGTTGAGATCCATGCCGAAAAGGCGAAGAAGTGTATTTTTTGTTCGTTTGACGGCCTGACGTGGTGTCTGGTAGAAACTCACACCAAGGGAGTAAAGAAATGTCCGCAATCGTTTATGTCTAAATGAGCCCCTCACAAACCATCTTTTCGGTGTTTGGCCATCGGCGGCGGCAGGCTTACGACGGGGGAGGGGCTTCCCGGCCGGGGCAAAGCGGTCGATGCGCACGGGAACCAACTTTGCGACCGTTTCCTGACAACTTCTGCGTGCTCCAGACCCGCTTGTCCTTACTCGCACCATCAGCCATGGCGAGTTTGTGTGTGTGTGCGTGTTTGTTTTTAGATTAGCATCGACCGTTCCCAACCAGCTGACCAATGAGTATGTGTGCTTGGACGAGAGAGGGAGCAGAAACAAGATAACATGATCTGTAACCGTCTGAACGTGCGGCAAACCAATGTCAGAGACGAATGGAGGATTGCTTTTGGTTTACATCGACCCTTCTGCTTCAATATGGAATGATTTTGAAAGGTTCTCGGTGGACCTGCGAGTGAGTGTACCTGGTACCAATGCGGTTGGAAATTTCCATTATTGGAAACTAACAAATGGTGTTGCGCAAAACCCGTTTCCTTATCTGGAAAACGTGCCCAGTGTTTTCTCTTGTTCATACGACGTACGGCTGAGAACGCGTGCGCGTGCGAGTTCCCACACGGGTCATCCATCCTACACACGGGTTATCTTTTTCAAGTTGTCGTTGGAGAAAAGAGTATTGCCAGTGTCGCCAATCCTTCTCTGTGACGCAAAAATTCGATCTCATGTAACCTACCGCACGGCACGTGCACGCCTACAATACACGGGGAATGGCGTGGCCCTATGTATCACCCCGTCTTCTTCCCGCAGGATCGGTCCTGGATCCAAGAACAATGCGGACGCCTGCATCGTCTTCCGAGGAGGCGTAACGCACGCAGTGAACAACCTTTATGGGCAGGTGAGCGAGTGGGTGAGGAGCGGCCGCGTGATGGGCACGGCTGTTACCAGCAGCGTTGCGTATTCCTCCTGTGCTTGCCTTCTAGGCGGCGAGCCTCACAGCCACAGCTTTGAACCGCACGCCGTTCAGCTAACAGAATCCCAACAAAAAGCAGGTTGTATTCCCGTAGAGTGTTACAACACCAACTGTATTAAGCGACATGCGCATGGAACATCGTCTGACTTTCCACGTTTGGGAGATGTCACGCAGCACCCTTTGGGTTCGCTCGCCTCGTCCGTGTGCACCACCTCCTTCCTCCCTTCCCTTGTTCCTTTGACGGCCATCACGTAACAATATGTCTAAAACCGAGCACAGGTTTTTGGGTGGGAATGGGAGGGTGAGCTGTACCGCCTATTTCGGGAACGAAGCCTTCTGCGGACCATTGTGACCCGGCGAGATCCGATGACGCTTGGGATTCATGGCGCCGAGGTCGTTCGGGATTGCGTGGTGAGCGAGGGGTATGCTCCTGCCGCACGTGGGCAGGCCCAATTTCGTTCCCACTGCGATGGCTCGTATCCTGAATTACTGTTTATGCTTGAAAGTCTCCGAAAGGGCAGAGGACAATTGCACAATAAATATTTTTTTCACTCATGAAAACCTCCGGACACCTACGGATATTTAGAAGAACACCAGACGTTCGTCACAGCTGTTGTACACGAGCCTCGGCAATCTTGACTGATTTTCTTGCGGATTAACCACCATTGTCGCTTTCTTTATCATTGTGTCTCGCTTAACAGCATCTGTGGTTTTCAGGCAGTGCGGGGGATGGGGTTGAACTTCTTTTGTCACAAAAGTTGAGCAAGATTTTCTTCCGTGTGACTCCGGCCAACACTCTGAAAACACCTGGAAAGTTGTGGACTATCTAGTCCAAGGGTTCCAGCATTATAGGAATGAATAGAAAACGGTACTTCTTCCGTGCGTTTTGATGCTCCTGCCTTGAACAACGGTAGCAAATTACACCCACAAATCTTCTCGCTCTTTGCCATTTATAACGCCAAGCCGTCACTCGCTTGAAGTCACGCTAGGCCGATCAACCGACGTTCTTTACTACTGTCACCAATTTTCGCATGTGGTAGTCCAACCTTCCTCTCTCAACGCCGGTCTGACGCCCTCCTTAAGCCACCCTGGTAGAACAGGGATCTCAAAGAATTTTTCCTTTCGAAGTGACCCCTCGGACTTCCTTCAACCATGCTACCCTCATTGGTTTTGGCGCGAGGGGTTAGAACCCCTTTCCTCCCTTGCAAACGAACACACGATGAAGCTTAGTCATTCAAGGACACGTGCGCCGGTAGCATGCCAGGGCACGAGCCCCCGGACTCTCCACCAACTTCTGTGGGGCCACCTTTAACCTAAACCACCGGCATGTGTACACTCGTTCTGTGGGGCCACCTTTAACCTAAACCACCGGTCTGTGTACACTCGTCCCTCGGTTAAGGACACCACACATGGTTTTCCCCTTGAAACCCGTGTCCTTAAGCCGGGGGAGTGTCCTTCAGATTGATACCCCCCTTATGTCGTACATTCTGCGGGGCACCATGCCTGTGAAGAAAAAGGCGTCCTCATCCGGGGGGGTGCCCGTAACAGTGGTGTCCTTACGCAAAGGGACGACTGTACTTCGTACCCTTCACGGGCCTGTGTTGTTTGTAAACCTCTCCCCTCGGGCAACCATCTCAGGACACAAAGGACCACGTCCTCGACTACGCCGGCTTCGTGGACTTTGCGACGGTGGTGCAAGAGCACGTCACCGGTCTTCGCTCTTGGCACCGGCGGTCGCTCCCGGCCAGTGACGGTGGTATCAGCTACGGTGACGACAATTGCGCAACGTCGTTGGCAGATGACGGTTCGTCGGCCCGCCGGTTATGGCCCGGTAGGCGACAGCAGCAAACACACAGGCACGGAGATTCCAGTGTTGGCAGGACTCGAAACACGACAAGACAAAAAACAGCAGTCGCGGTGGATTATACTGCGGCGGAGACCAACGTCGAGGATGAGGAAAAACATGATTCGTCGTATGGCTATGATCAATTGAGGAGGGGGAGACCGAACGCGGCAACGCCGTGGTTGGGTTGGGACGTCGCCGGACTGGAAGACAAAGTCCAAGCCCCGAACGATAATGAGAGCGGCGGCAACACTCCTCCTCCACAAAATAATAGCCTTGCTAGATCTCCCGCCGGTAGGGCACACGTGCGGGTTTTGGAGACTGCTACGGCTAGGCGGCGGGGGAGGGGCGGCGATCAAGATGGCGATAATCGCAACGAAAACGAGAGGGAGACGGACGAAAAGGAAGATCAGCAGGGAGACGATGAAGGGCAAGAAGGGGGGCACGACGAAGGAAGCAGAGAGGAGCCGAAAGTAAACAGGGCATACGGGAGCACTGAGGGGGAGCAAGAGGCCTCGGTCAACAAACTCATCGCCTTCCAGTCGGATCGCGTCGTCCGGATGCTCGAGGGCATGTTCCGGTAGGAGCGGCGACACGGCAGGGGTCTATCGCCAGAGACAAGAAATATGATTTCGTTAGGGCTTGTCATGTCTCTTGCTTAGGGCCGAAGTTTTGCGGGTAAAGAAAGGACCGGACGTGCTGCAACTGCTCTTCAACATTCGGAAGTTGGTGTGGGCGCCTAGACTAGTCTACACGTCGAACGGCCCACGAAGAGGGGTTCCCCTGATCGTTCGCGACCGGACACGGGGATGTATCCATTTACCCGATGTATGTGCCGTTCGTTAGGAAGGGGGCAGCGGCGCTGCTAGCGAGACTCGTCTAACAAGTTCGGGGAGTGTTCGTCCCACGTCGCATCACACCAAATGAAGAAGCAGTGGGCGATTGGAACCGAAGTAAATTGGAGTGCACAACATGTTAAACTGATCAAGGATATGCACAGGTGGTTTCAGGTTTTTGGAACCGTTGGAGGTGGAGGCGCAGGAGTTGTGGTGGATAAACATTGATCACGACGCAATCCTTGCATGAGACGGCCAAAACTAAGCCCCGCCTCCGGCACTTTCTGAGGTGGACGTATCGGATCCGCGCAGCAAGGGGTTGGTTGCAGTGATCGTATCGGCAACGGCCACCTGTGAGGTCAACGACGAACAGGTACCGTGTGGTCAACGACTTTTTTTACCGAACAATCATAACATGGCGTCGTCAAGGGCAGCACTGGTTCGATACTCCGGTTGTGCACATTTTTCTCCTGACTTGGACAACTTCCTGCATGTAACATGTGTCAGTCCTGAGGCCCCTTCTTTAATGGACTCGATCCTAAAGAAGATTCTGCCTCACAGAGGCCAGTACTTCTCTATATCGAATTACCCGTCTTGGCCCCAATGGGTTCGTTCCCAGTTGACGGTAGAAAGGTATAGCCATTTCATTGCTCCTTAATCTGGTCTGCTTGCTTGGCAATAACGCCGGGGGTATGTTGAGATCTCCTGTCTGTGGGCTCGCCTCGAATCTCCCGGCGGAGAGACCTTTTCGGAGACGAGATGAACATTTTTGAAAAAATACCTCGTCCTATTTACTACCATCCAACGCTGTTTGTCCGGAGACAAGAACAAATTTTGCCTCTGATCAACTCACCCACCCACATCCGTCCATGGGAAATTTTCCGGGCGTGTCATCTTGCGTCGTCACCCTAATCACAATCAGCAGACGGACAAAATTGACACACAATAATACATGATACTCTCGCGGTACATACTTGCATTCCCTTTTGTCCATCAATCAATCTATCGTTTTCGTTGCGTCGAGAGCGACCCTATCGCCCACATCACAATCCATTAAGCATATACATTGGGTTGTTGTGCATAAGGTCGCCCCGGTAGCCTGGTTGGTATCCTCGAAAACCCATAGGCTAGAGGCCAGGGTCGCGTGATGAAATCAGAAGCGAGCTACATCAGTAGTAAGCAGCTTGTAGGAGCTGAAGAAGCAGTTACAGTACGATCTAGTGAAGGCGCTCCATCCTGATGCAGGGCAGCTGGAGCTGGCAGTCAGTGCAAACGAAAAAGACGACGGGTCTCCGCAACCACTCCTTGATCCAGAGCTAAGTATTCCCTCGCCGATCGGGCAGAAGCCTAACGATGCAGAGGCTGTCCCGCTCACATACAAAGATGCGATGGATTCCAAGTACAAGGTGTTTTGGGAAGCGGCGATGATGAAAGAGAAGGGCGGTCTAGACAAGGCGGGGACTTTCACGAAAATTGGAAAACTTCCCGAGGGGCGGAAGGCAGTGAGTTCGAAGTGGGTGTTTTCGTACAAGACGAACGAGAAGGGTATGATCACCGCCTTCAAAGCCCGTATGGTTGCGCGTGGTTTCTCACAGATTCCGGGGGTAGATTTCCACCACTCAGCTTCTGCATGCCCGGAAAGGGCGTGTCCAACCCTTTGCCTGATGGTGCGTGTGTGCCTGATGACACCCGGTCGGTGGAACCGAGTGGGGAAGCAGTCAGTGGTCAGTTTGAGCCAGGGCTGATATTGCATGCGGTTCCTTTAACGGAAGTTGGCAGACGCTTGTTGGGATTGGTGGAAAAATCGCGAGTTTATGCAAGGAGGGGGCAGTGCCTCTGGTGGTGATGGTGGTAGTNGGTGGAACCGAGTGGGGAAGTAGTCAGTGGTCAGTTTGAGCCAGGGCTGATATTGCATGCGGTTCCTTTAACGGAAGTTGGCAGACGCTTGTTGGGATTGGTGGAAAAATCGCGAGTTTATGCAAGGAGGGGGCAGTGCCTCTGGTGGTGATGGTGGTAGTAGCAATAACGCTCGTGGGAGTGGGGCTGTTGCTGGTGGTGGGGGTAGTAGTAACGCTCGTGGGAGTGGGACTGTTGCTGATGGTGGGGGTGGCAGTAGTGCTCGTAGTAGCAGGGCTGTTGCGCGTGGAAGGGGTCGAGGAAGAGGGGCTGCTGGTGGTGGTAGGGGAAGGGGTTCCGGGGGCAGGGGTCCGGCAGCACCTCCGTTGCCTCAAATTCCGTTGCAAGAGTATGATGAAGAACAGACGCAAGCGGCAATTGAAATTGGGGAAAATTTATGCGATAAGACGGCTAGTGATTGGGCAGATATTCAAGAGGAAGACGACACGGCGCGATTAGCAACTACGGCAATTGAAGGGCACGCTGATCCAAAGAGAACGAAGGGGGGAGATATTCCGGAAGGGGTAGATGTCGACTTGGATGAGTTGACGCGGTTGGTTTCCCAGGGTACTTTGTTGGTGGTGCCGAATTCGAAGCATTTGTTGGTGAGGAAAGAATTAAAAGCCCCTGCGCAAAATCCAAATAGAAATCCAGGGCAATTTGAGAGATTGGTGGTTGAAGAGCTAGTTCGGACGTATGTGCCNGGTGCCGCGGCATACGAAGTGTTGGCCGTTAGTGTCTTTGCCTCTTCCGAGCAGACCGGGGCAGATGGTGTCGTTTGATTATTTGGGGCCGTTGCCGAAAACGACGAAAGACAACGAGAACGTGTTTCTGGTGGTAGATTTATTCAGCAGGCATGCCGAGGGGTACCCACTAACGGAGGCACAGAAAAATGCGAAGGGTTTTGTGTCTATCATGGTGAACGATTATATCGCGAGGTCGGGTTGTCCGCACACCATGTTGTCAGATAGGGGGNCGGTAGCGGCACACAACAATAACGTGAGCCGAGGGACGGGGCTAGCACCAAACGTTGTACACATTGGAAGGTACCCGAGGTTGCCGATGACGATCTTGGAGGGAAGGGGTGTTTCGGGAAATCAGGGCCTAAAGCAAGACCAATTGGATTATTTGAATTTGATGAGGGATAAGCAAAGGAAGGCGTACGAGTTGGTAAGAGAGCAGGATAAGATAACCAAGGCTAAGCATGAGAAGAGCAATCAGGTGTTGAACTCGATAATAGGCAAGAGGCCGAAGTACAAGGAGGGGGACTGGGTCTTAGTGTATGATGAGAAGAGTACGACTCCTGGTGGGGGGGAACACGTGCTTGAATCGCCAGTGAATGGTACGAGGTGAGGAAAAATCGTTCGCGTTGATCCCGAAGTTGGCACATAGTTGGACCGGGCCGTATAATGTGTTGTTTGTGGGTCCAGGGACGGATCCTGAAGGGGAAAAAGTGGGCCCGAATATTTTGTATTTGGACGTGAAAAAGGATGAACCAGGGACGAACATTAATGAGAGCGTGTCGGTGTATCGGTGTAAGAAGTGTTATACAAAGCACGAGAACGAGGATAGGCCTAGGTTCTTGCCGTGGGGCTTTAGCAAGTATGTGTTGAATAAGTTTTCAGAGTTAGCGCCTCCGTTCCACCTTACGGCAGAGGACGTGGAGGAAGAAGTGGATTGTAAAGAATTGGTCCCGTGTAAAATATCAAGGCACAGGATTTGTCGAGGTATAAGTGGGAAGGGGGCGGTTCAGTACTACACTCATTGGACGGGGTTGGCTAAGTGCACGTGGGAGCATGAAGTAGAGTTAGAGCAATTTGGGGACGTGGTACTTAAATATTGGAATGGGTAGCCGGAACAATCGGCCGGAGGGAACATTAGGTATCGGAGGTACCGTATTCA
>CACKRE030004588.1:98020-114596 GCA_902602495.3 Ectocarpus sp. CCAP 1310/34 | reverse complement strand
ATATCACGAGCGAGAACACGAAAACACTTACGAGCACCATTCATTCACTACTGTGTGCTTGACGCACCAATAAGATACCTTGCTGGGATGTGGATGAGGAGCGACTGTTCAAAGTCGCGCCCAAAGGTNTGTACACTGTGGGTACTCGCTATAATAGGGGCCACAGTACGGGCGTGGGGAGAAATACCACGAAGCATATGGTTCGGGGCCGAACCCTCTCCATCTAAACAGCACGCGCAAAGCTACATCGGGACAGGCAAGCAAACGCGAAATAATTACGAAACAAATTAAGTTCGTCGTACTTTGAGTTTGCATGGGAAATACAAATGCACTGGAAGAATATCCATGAGTGAAAGCCACCGTGTAATAATGAATATTCATTCGCACTAGTCACACTGAATCGTGCCATAAACAACGATAATAATACTCGACAGAGTTACCTTCTCATATTAGTTATCTGTTTCATTCATATCCCCTGTTGTTGATTATTATTGTTCACGGTTGCGAGTCTCGGCATTTTCGTGTGGAGATTCTTTTTAGATTTACCGATTGTCTTTTAAACGAACGCACACATCAACGATACACCGGCATCCGTGCATTTTTTGAGCAGACGACCACGGAACAAAAAAAATAAATCAACGGACACATACTTCGAAGTACATGTCCATCTATCATTCGCGGAGGTTGGAAAAGGTAGCACCTTCTTGTAAGCGTCTGACAGCATCCTAGCTGTCACTTTGGAGGCGTCGTTTCCGAGGTTCTCTGCAGCCATGATAGCCTCCAGCGCTTTCTTGCAGGAGAAGATGCGATCGTACGTGGTCGTCTTAGCGGTCGCCTCCGTCGTGTTGTTCAGGCCTGCAACGTATTCCGGCGATCGATACGCTGCGTGAAGTGTTGAATCTTGCATGACTTTAATGTGAGTATCGTCACCACGCGGGAGGAGCAGCGGCGGAGGTCAAGCATGTGATGTACGCTAAAGGAACAACTCTCTATCCTCGCTGGTTTCATCAAGCTACACTCATCTAACTTGTCATCCAACCTCCTTTTCGTGCGGAGTTCAAATGAGAGGAGGTACATGGTGGGCGTGTACGTGCGTTTTGAAGAAGTGTATTGGTCAAACACGAAGAAACCTTTTTTACAAGTGATTGATGATGTGAATCAGCAGCTGAGATCCATATCACATGGTACTTATGATGTGCGGAACACATACTGATGGTGATCTGCTCAAGAACCGCGGTATTCGAGTACTTCCGAAAACGACCTTATATTTCCGATATTTCCAAATGGGCTTATATTTCCGAACAGAAAAAGTATCGAAGGATTTAGGCTTTTGCTCGATAGGCGACCTTTTTCTTTTTTTTCCGGCGTTTGCCTTTTTTTTTTTCGGCGAAAAAAATTGGTGATCGGCTTTTGTTTTCGGCGACGTTCGGCGACTGCATATCGTTTCTCGGTGAATCGTGTTTCACTTTCGGCGATTTTTTTCGGCTGGTATCGTTCGCGATTTACTTCATCTCAGCGACTTTCGCGACGTATGCATGTACTTCTAGTAACACAAACGAGCTGGTCGCGAGGCTGGTCGACTGCTGCGGAGATCACCTGTCGGCGATAGGCGAAATAATGTGTCCTTTTCATATTTTTCTACTGCCATGATGCTTGACTCTACACTCTACTGCCATGATGCTTGACATGACAACACTACAACACTAAACATGCAATACTCCGAACCCTCAGAATTCGAACAAATAATGAAATACGATACGATGGACTTCGAAGTTACGAAGTTACGAACCGCACCACCACCGCACACCGCACGCCCGCCCTACGTGCGGGAAAAAAACTGTAAATCTCGACAGGTTCTGACCCACCTACGACGTAAGACATCTACATGATAAATTAACTGAAACACTGAAACACAGGTCGTCAGTCGCTGTCTTCATCGCTGCTGTCATCGCTTTCTTCGTCGCTACCGCCGCCGTTGTTGGCATCTTCGGCGCCACCCCCCATCTCTGCTGAGCTACTCTGGGCCCGGCCCCTGTTGTACTTGAGCAGTACTGAAGCGCAAATACGGTCGCTGTACACGTGCTCTTGTCGCTCATTAAAGCAACACCGCAGGATGGAAAACACTCGTTCCATGAACGCAGAGGATGGTTGCAAGAGAGCAACATCCAACACCAAGGCGTGCCACGTAGGGAGCTTCTTCTTGTTGTCGTTCCAGAAAGCCATGTGGCCGTACTCGGCTTCTGTGTCACTGGCCGCCATGTAGAAGTCTTCCTTCTCCTTCAACAGCCCCCTGACCATCTTCTTCTTGACGAACGGGAGCACCTTGAGGGTGCGAATGGTGTCATCGGAGTACTTCCTGCCTTTCATGAACGTGAAGTCCGTGAGCTTCGCGGCCTTGAACACCTCCAAGGTCTTGGCGTCCCTCGCTTGGGAATGGCGTCCGATCTTGTCGTGTGCGTACTGGCGAAGGGGGTCCAGCGCGTCCTGCATTTCGCTCGCGAGCAAGTCACAAGTTGCCCCCTTCACACGCAAGGCATGGGGGTGTGCCAAGGTTTTAACATATTTGAAAACACGCGCGGACGGCAAGCGACTAGCGGGCACTTCTCACGCAAGTAACACACGATGTGGATATATATGTAAGTGTGGTGCCCTCTTCAACTCGCAATGCACACAATCTAGCGTGAAGAAGAGAAACTACAGCACAATAATTATCTCTCAGCTCACCAGGTCGTCTCCTTGGCCGATGTATTTAGCGAGAAGAGCAGAGACGGTGGGCAAGGAAACGTCGTTTGAGAAAACACCGTCTTCAGCCAGCTCGAGCTTGCTGCGGAACCGCTCCACGATGTTGTAAGTCTTGTGCGCCTGCCATCGTCAAAAAGTGGGCACCGAGAGCGGCGGAGTGGAAAACTAAGCGAAATTCATACGAATGTACAAAAAATAGATGAAGCAGCGAAAGAAACTACAACCACAAGAAAAAAGAAGCGCGAAATGTCTGCTTCTCACAAAATAATGTACCAATGGTTCGTCGCCCTCCAGGACGATAGTTGCTGAAGTCACGGAACGGCCGACGTCCACCATCAAAGCCAGCTGCATCTGAAGATGTAAGCTCTGGGTCTTGTTGTCGTCGCGAACTCGCACAAGCTCGTCCCTCATGAACTTGGCCGCCTTGCTCTTGTCCGTGTCTCCGCTCTCGTAGGCGGCGATGAACTCCAACACTCCAGGCCAGTTCATGGCGATCACGTAGTCCCGATCGAATCTGGAGCCCCACCGGTGCCCAGGCGTCGATGGGGCGCGGACTCCGACTTTCTCTTTGAAGAGCGCCTTCGCTCCAGCGCTGTGCGAGAGCAGGGTGTGCATTTTGCCAAGGAACGCGTCCAAATCCAGGCTGCTCAGCTGCTTGCCGATGTTGTTGAACGTGTGGGACAAGCAGCCGATGACGATCGCGTATCTGAACAACTTCGCCAGTGCGTCCATCGCTAGGAGGTTTGCCGCGCAGCTGTCACCCATGATGGCTCGGCACTTGTCCGGGTCGAGGCCGTACTCATGGGTGACGATGCGGTTGACCTCACCAGCAATGTCGCTCGCCGTCATGCTCTTCTTCAGCATGCTCAACCGCAGAACGCGCTGTGCCACCTGTCGAGATGAGGTCAAAACATAGACGCGGCGGGAGAGGGGGCACAGGAACTGGGTCGTTTCGGGGGTTCTGCAAAGCTTACCTACTGTTTTCACGTCGAAATCGATACCGTCGGACTCTGGCATGACGAAGAACCTCCGAGGACGAACGGCAACATGAACATTTTATTTACCTGCCCACTTGAGCCGATGAACCGAACCCCAACCCCGAAGCACTCGCAGAGGTAAGGAGTGGCGTCGAAGCACAGCGCGTAGGGTCGGTCGCCAATCTCACCTCGCACCTTGGCTTGCTGTTCCCGAAAATGACCAAGACAGAGCAGGGACACAAGTGTTTGAGTATTATTAAGTTCATCACCCAGATTTTGAATATGCACTCGTCTACGCTACCGTCTTGCAAAACAAACACAGCAAGCACAGCGCTCCTTTGTTATTTATTGTTCACTGTATTTTCCTCACCTCCTCCTCGAGGATCAATGGTATGTGCTTAGCCAGATGCCCGGAGTGAGGCAAATTCACGTTGAAGTGCGCGAGGAACGCCCCGAACACAGGGTTGCCCAGCGCGTTTAGCGGAATAGCTGCCGCCAAACAACCTTTCACCGCCTTGATCTGTGTGAGCTTGTCCTTGTCGGACAGCGTGTCTCCGTAACTCCCTCCATCCTCCTCGGAGCGCTTAGCGAAAGCGCGGAGCGTCCCCTGTAGCGAGGAAACGAACACACACAGCAGGACCGAAAGCGTAAAAGCGTAGTCCAATCGTTGGTTGTGGCGTGTGGGATTGCGCAGTCTACAATCTCGAGGACAAGGTGACGCAGCGAAGCAGCAAAGGAAACAACTGCAAAAAGGTAGAGAGAATATAGATCATGCAAACGGCTGAGGTCTACAATATTGGTGTGTTGAACTGCTGTACCACTACAAGCAAGCTCACTTTATCCTCCTCATCTGTCGCCAGCATTATCGCCACCCTTTTCTGGTGCTTCTTCCCCTTGATGTGGTCCTTCACCCGGTAACTGTGCAGGCTGACTTCCTTGCCGAAGCACGCACGGCAGCCCATCTTCCCAGTGTTGATCATGTAGAAGGTTTGGTTCGGGAACTCTTTGATCCGGTCATGAACTGGTACCTGGGCATCTTTCTTGGGGGTTCTCGTGGCCATGGCTCCCCGACTGTCGATATTCCTGCCTGCCCCCTCCGCGACGTTGGCATGTGCCCGCCTCCGTTGGGCCAGGCTGACGACCGCACGGTCCCTCTCGATGCCCTCCTCTCGCTCCGGTGCAGCAGGGTTGTTCGCGATCGCCTCCACCCGCTTCGCACGTTTGTCGGCGGCCCGCTTCTCACTGTTCGTGCGCGCTCTTTTCTTCGATGCGTCTGCCGCCTCTTGGAACCAAGTCATCAGACCGTTTCGTACCTCAAGCGGTATCGATTCTGGACTTTCGGCGGAAGTGGGGCCACCAGCACTACGTTGGAGTGCAGAGGCACTACTACTGTTAGAAGAAGCTGAACCAGCTGCAGAGATCCGTGGTGGAACTCTGGCACGGGCACCGGCAGCAGGTGATGCGGCACCGCCGCTCCCACTACCGCTGCCGCCGCCGCTGCCGCTGTCGCCGCTGCCGCTGCCGCCGCTGCCGGCAGCAGCGGCACTTGTCTTTTGGCCGACAAATTGCACCTCCTTCTCCGAATTCCCTTCGCTTTCACTGCTATTATCCAACCTGGCTTCCATACCGCCAAGAGGCGACGGCATCGCACTGCCGTTCAGCTGTGTAGCCGTGTACAGCGCGTACGTGTCAGCTGTGTGTATGTAGTCTCACCGGGAGACGGGGCACCGTGAATATAATCGGCGACCATCGGCGACTTCACCTTTCGATACGGCGGAGCCCCCTTCAGAATCGGCGATTTTTTTTTTGTTTTCGGCGATTTTTTTTCTACCCTTTTTGCGGCGATTTTTTTCAGAAATCGGCGTTTTCGGCGATCGCCTATCGAGCAAAAGCCTAGAAGGATTCCAATGTTCCCACCAGTGTTCCGCCGCCGCACATCGGGCTCGTTATTCCACCGCATTTTTTCGCTGGGGGAGCGCTGCCAGTGGCGAGCAATCCATCGCAGCAGATGCTGTGCGTGCGGCAGGACGACTGGCGGAAATTGGTAAAAAGGGCAGGGCACACCAACCTGTAGGCAGACCGGCTCCTGTGTGGCAACACCCCGGAGATAATAAGAAAGGAGCAAGGTATGCAACATACAACCGTACTAGAGCTGTTTACGCGGCGGAACTTTGTACCAGTAGAGCCCAGGCGTGCGGCGCACATCAGTTGGCTGTCGTCGGAGACGGATAACGACAGTAAATGGAAGGAGCAAAGTCACTACCAGACATTGGGACGCGTGGTGCACTACGTTTGAACATCGAGCACATTGTTGTCCTATCTTGACCCTCGATCATTAGTCATCACCAAGTTCATCATGTTGTCTTCCTCTTGTGAACGACAGGATGATGCAAGTACTGCTGTAGCATCGTTAGTCTAGGCCTTCTCAGTGAACCAAGACAATTTCTAGGGTTGCTTGTACGTTTATGCAGGTCTACAACAAGATGAACGGGTTTTCGATCGGAAGACTAGACGTCGGCGACCCCCCGGTGACGCTCCGCATACACTACAAGCGGCGCTTGTTAGATGTCTCGCCCCAGCAGCCTACACCGAGACAACAAGCACGGGTGTTGCGGCAGCAGCAGCAGCAGCAGCAGCACCATCACCAGCAGCAGCACCAGCCGCAGCAGCAGCAGCAGCACACAAGCACGAGGGTTGGTGCAGATTGCGCTGGGAATCAGGGGACGGGCTCCGCGGTAGGAATAGCAGGCGGCCGACGAGACGAAAGTTCGAGCAAGGCAAGGAAAGGGTTGTAGACATTCACGACAGCATCATCGAAAACAACAGAGTGTGCCTCATACACTTTCTTCTGTAGTCTGACCCCATCGAGGACGCGCAAGCCTACAAGCGAACCCGAACGTGCTTGTATTTGCATTGCTTCCTATACTAGGCCTCCAGTAGTCTCCCACGCGCCGAAATCATTTTGTATCGATTTGTTGTGATGAACCCTCCGTTGTTTGTCTCTGTGCAGGTCTGGCACATAGTCGACAAACTTCGGCACTTCTAAATGGAGGGGACGGAAGCGCAGTCTAAAGCTACGATAAACCTATATATATCCATGTATTTAGTCTTAGGTTGACCATCGAGTACTGCTATTGGTATTTGAAACTTTGATGATCGGTGATCGGTCCAGGCGGAAGTCTTGTGCAACCTACGGTAGCTGATTTTAGTATTTATCGTGGAGCTCCCTGGCTGGGTTGTTTGTTTTTGTTTTTCTTCACATTAAACTCGTGTCAGTTGCTAATCCCAAAATCTAGCAAAGACTCGGTCCGTGGTCACAAAAATGCTAGAGCCATCAGAAGATCTAAAGAACACACACACACTATTAGCAAGGAAAGGGTACGCAAGCCCGAGGAGGTACACCTGTAACCCCTGCAACACGTTTGCGTGCTCACAACTGAACTACACGCCCACACACTACAATTCGACTACTGCAGCAGCATCACCCCCCTTGTCCCGCATTTAACCAAAATGACTGTCGACTACAGCGTACTGCTGTCTGAAGTGCTGTCTGTACAATAATAACATCATGGTGCATGGTACACAAGCTCGGGGAATGGAGCTGCTGTCTGAAGTGCTGTCAGAATGAGCCCGTGGACATGCAATGAAGAAGAACGCCCAACCAAAGCCATCATTGCAATTGACAATCACCCGAATCTATCCAGATCATGTGTGTTAGGCACAGCAGTGTAAACATCGACACTGACTAGGAATCGTTCCATATTGAAGGTGTCTTCCACGATGCAGGTACACAATTAAGGCACCCGGGTTATCCGCGCCATCCCTGCCGCGTCTCTCTACAAAACCAGTGACGTCATCACACACACCCAACACCTGTATTCAGGAAAAAAACGGAAAAATAATTGACAATACAAGAGATGTTTGTCCGTGCGCCACGGTTCGATGCCGTCCGCCTGCTCCGGTTGCGCTGCTCCGGTTGCGCTGCTCCGACGCCGCTGCTCCGGTGCCGCTGCTCCGGTGCCGCTGTGGCCAGTCCTAGCACGACCAAACTCGACCCGCTCCGCTTCGTGCACGCTCTCGTTGCTGTCCTTCCCAGTCGGTTCCTCGCTTTCTCCCTCGTTGCACTTAGGGTTCTCGGTCTGAAGATTCTCGCGCCGAAGGGTCAACCAGCCCAATCAGCTCGTCACCACCTGTCCCCTCCTCCTTTGATGGCAAAACCAGGTTACTGAGACAGTACAGCTCCATCTAGCAAACCTAGGGCCGTGTACATAGTGCCCGTCCACCTTTTTGATGACGTCTGCCTCCGCGCACAAAGATGAGATGGGCATTGCTGCCTACACCGACGGCCTGGAGGCCCGCGCATCTGCACCTTTGTACCTGACGCACCAGTGCCGACCCAACTCCACCACTACGCACGCCTCGCGGCGGGTGCGCCGCAGCAAGACGGTATCGGTCCCTTGAGGGAGAGTCTAGCCCTGCTCGCTATAAAGACTCCCCCCCCTCGCTATGGGTCATGCCTACGCAAAACCTTGCCGAGGCAGCGAGGGGAAGAAAAGCAGTAGTAGGATGGTGCTAACAAGGCATGGCACGTGCCAACTCCCTCTGTAGCAGAGCAGGCCTATCGTCATGATGGCCGTACTAGGTATGGGGGGGGTATTGAGCCGTGTGGTGCGACTCAATACCTTGCAGTAGTCTTATCTGCGATGCTGATGGTGCATGAATCCCGACACACACCAGCGTGAATCGTTTGTGGTGCAGCTACACGTGTGCCACAGAGGGACAGCAGGCGTGAGACGGGAGCAACGATGGTTGTATGTGCGGTCACCGTTCAAAATTGTGCACTTAACATGCGGTTGTTTCTTTCCGTTTTGATGCACATGCACGAAAAAACAAAATATGAAGTCGTCCCTCTGTTGTTTCTTTCCGTTTTGATGCATATGCACGAAAAAACAAAATATGAAGTCTTCCCGCTGTGCGAACGCAAACACGCACATCTGGGCATCTGGAAGAGAGGCGCACATGCGGCATACACCTGGCGGCGAGCGAATCACACGTCACGTCGTCGAGGAGCACGACCAGCAGCGTAGACATAGGGTTGTGTGGCACTACAGACAGCAAATATTGCGTCAGGCTCACAACTTGCCCACCACATTCGTCCCAAGCCTTCCGAGTTTTCCGCCCAAGTGAAAGCAAGCAGTCCAGCATGAACCAACAACAACAAAAAGCCGTTGATGGTTGATGGTCGTGTGACGTCATGACTTTGATGCGAGAGGCAGAGAGGCCCTGTAGCCCTGCAGCAGCAACAACAGCATGCAGGGCACGGCTTTTGCGAAGGCAGTCAGTAGCGCGGCGCAAGTACGCAATCTGAACCGATCCCGCGGGGAACCATCCTGATAATACACAGCGGCAGCAGTAGGCGCTCACGCCCTCGGCGGATTCTCTCGATGATGGTAGGTGTGATCTGGACTTGGGAAGGTGTGTGGTTTGTGTGATCATCGGTCTGCTCTTTTTGAAGCAGTCGGTTGGACCCACTCAACATCAATAAATACCCGCCAGGTTACACATGACGCATGCCTCCAGTATACCCACGGTGCACAGGTCGTATAGGCCCGGCTCCTCCCGGTTTTCATAGCTGGTCTCAGACCAGCGTCTCAGCGGTGATGCGTTTGTTGGTGGTGTTGTCGCGTCTCTGTCGGTGTTTCTTGTCCTGGTTTGAATCGCGCGCGCGCTCGATCTCCGCTTTTGTGCACGCCTCTTCGCGTAGACACCCCGGGGTTGGGGAGCAAAATCTCCTACGAATTTGGGCTACATATATATGCCGGTGAAGCACGGCCATCTGCTGTCGGAGCACGACGAAACCGGTGTGGATAAGAGCGCGCTATTTTTCTTCTTCGTCAGAAGCGAACAGATCGTCAATCGGTGCCCTAAGATCTCGTTCTGATCCCAAATGTGTGCTAAATAATAGGCTTCCCGGAAATCAAGTATTTGGGCCCCTGTACCGCGCGACGCGCGGCGCACGCAACTTTGGCCGATGTATAGAGCCTTTTTTTTCCTCCCGGGAACGAAGGAAGAAAAGGTCGCGCTTCGCGCTCCGCGGCTCATTACAAGTACGAGCCATCGCACCCCCCCTAGACCGATGTTCATGGCTGTGTTGTTCCACAACCATGAGGCGGCCAATGCCGAAAATTGAGGTGTTGGAATTGTTTTGTCGACAGATTCCTTCGCTGGGCGGGGATAATACCATCTGCGCCCCATTAACGGTTGTTTTATGCAACAAGATGACGAGTGGCAGCCCTGAACATGGCTGTGGATGTTGCTTCTCACCACGTCGTTCTCGCTCCTCCCTCTCGACCAAACCATGTGCTCCACAGGATACGCCTCGAGGGTCTCGCGAGTCAGCGGGCGGACCATCTGCGACCACAACCCACGACGACAGCAATTTCGATGGAACCGGTCTACATGTTTGGCCGGGCAGCCGTTTGCTCGCTCGTTTTCTCGCAGAACCGTCGGGTGCACGGCGGCTGTTCCCTCAGTTTGTTACCCGCCAGCCCGGCTGCGCACCCCCGCTGCACGGCGGTGGCAGCAGCTGCGATGGCCAAACAGGCGACATGCGCGCCACCTCCTCCTCCAACCGCAAAATGACGCCCTCAGCAGAAGCTGCTGCGGACGGAAGAAGGGAGAGCAGCCCTAGGCCCCGACATAGAACCGCTCCACATCAAGATTCTCGCTGCGTCGCGGTGGACCAAAGCTCGGCACCGCCGACGGTCCTAGAACTCGGAGCCGGCACGGGGGTCTGCGGCATGGCGGCGTCCTTATCGTTAGGCTGCTCCGTGGTCCTGACGGACCGAAGGAGCGACATCCTGGAGAATCTCCGGAAAAACATCAACCTGAACGGGCTGGCAACGAGGGCGCGGGTGGTGCGACTTGAATGGGGGCGAAAGAGTAGAAGCTGTCCCGCAGAGATACGGGAACTTTCGCCTTTCAAGGTACGGAAGCTGTGTTCCACCAATGAAATGGGTTTCTCAAGCAATCAGTAAAAGCCGAGTTTCAATAATACATTCATTATGCTCGAGTTGTTCTCGATATTGATGGTCCAAATCTTTGCTTACTATCTGGGTCTGCATTTTTTCACACTTGTGGAGGCCTGGCGTATTCGGTGAATGGGTTGCATTCGCGCGAGTACATGTAGAAGACAGGCAATCTCGTGCGCTCGATACCCGAAAGCCCAATGCAATGGTTCGCTTGTCTCCTTGTCGAAAAGCATTTCCGGGAAAAATGATGTTGAGGTGTTGCCCAGAACGATGTTGGAGCAAGGTTATTACTTCCGAAAAAATCTGCCTTTAGGTGCATGTTTCCACGCGAAGCACTGCACCTCCTTGCCGGTAACCCTTGTACTTGTTGATGGCTGAGGTGCGCGCGGTCTTGCACAGGTGATCCTGGCGTCGGACACAGTGTATCCAGGGAAACCGTTCTCGGACACCGAGGCGTTCTTCGCTATGGCAGCGGAGCTTTTGGTGAGCGACTAACGGGGTCGGTGTAAGATACCCGTATGGCCTCCTTCACAATGATGTTGTACACGCTTGACGTACTCGTTGCTGGATTCTGTATGCCGTTGTGCGGTGTTGCTCAACAGCCAGATAGTCGAATTAACTCTCGCCCCCGGCTTCGGTGTTGTTGCGGTTAGCATGCAATTTTGGCGCAGACAGCGCATGGTACGCAAGAGGGCCAAGTATCGAAGCACCGATTAGAACAGTCAGTTCAAGCGAACACTGCTTGCTCGGGTGTGGGCCCGACTACACAGAGACACAGTACCGAAAGAGGCGGAGAGATGGCACTCCCTAGACCGACTCTCAAAGCTCGATTCCTCCATCACCAAGTGGGGGCGGAAAGAGTACGATACGTCCACGGAAAGCCCTCTACGGGATGTTTCCAACACCACCATTTTTGGTGATGGCACAAGCTTGGCTGTGGAGCAATCGATCTCTGAACATTCGGTCTAGTGGGGGAGCCGTCTCTACGCCTCTGACGGAATCTTACTCAACTCTTGGTGCACACCTTCAGGACCCGGAAGTGGGCGTACTCCTGCTGACCTACACGCCCAGGCAGCCGTCTACATGCACGGAGAACATGCTACGTTGCGCGTATCGTGCCGGGCTGCGAGGAACCGCGCTGTGGAACGAGCACGGGGATCGCTGGCGCGAGGGAAACGATCCTCGCAGTCTACCAGCACCACGTGGTGTCGGCAGTCACAACCATCCGTTGACAGACCCGCGGCATGGGAGCGCTGCCCTCAAGGGGGTCGATTTTTGTCCGCGGGAACAAGGTTCATGCCCGTCAAGCACCTGCACGACGAACGGCACCAACGCGGTCCTGGACCCAAGGCACGCCGTAAAGTGTCCGTTGGAAGTTGACAATGGGAAGGGTAATAATCTGGCCCACCCTACGCAGAGTGGGAGCCCTAGGCCCTGCGAAGATTGCTCTCATCCGGGAACTACGCCGAACAAGCCGCCCCTCCGAGATACCCGGCCTGTACCCGACGGTTGCACGCCAATTCTGTTAGCTTTCGAGTTGTGCCCTAAACCCACGGACCGGGATGGAAGCCTGGCCAACAACCCAGAGCTGGCTTGGTTATCGGAGTGGAAATTCGTTTTTCCGGACCTCCAAAAACGATTAGAATGTCGTCCCGCTTGGCGTGCTCCCGGGGCAGCGTGGAGCCAGGACGGTGCGGGGGCACTGAAAAATAATGGCGGCCGTTGGGACGATGCAAGTGCCGAAGGGGGCGAAGTCACCGCCGAGTATTTGTGGGGCTCCTCCACGACTGTGTAGCGCAACCCCTCAAAGTCCTCTCGGGTTATCATCCAATGGCTGATGTGGGTGAAATGTTCTCAAACTTGGCACCCCAAATTTGCAGCTTTCAACGCCAAGATATTGGCGTCATGTCGCCTGTGTGATTTTGAGGAGTTGAGGCCCGAAACGGGTTGACCGCCGGATAGTTGGCAGGAAAATGGGTTCGATGTGGCACACTGCAGGGTAATCCGTTGAATGGCCATGCTAAACAACAACGAACTTCGAATGTTGCGTGCCATACCGCTGGGGTTAAGATTAGGGAGCGAGATGCATCAACGCGTGGAAACGAAATCAGAACCTGTCCGTTCGGTGTCGTGCCGATCTCCTGAACACGGCCAAGATAGCACCAGCCACCATTTTAGAACTCGGCAGTCAAGAACGCGAGGGTTAAACTCTGGGAAAATTATTCTTGGGCCTCACTCCCACATGTTCGTAGATGTCCTTTACTTGGAAGGGGAAGACGTTTTATCTCTTGTATTAGGCACGCAAGGGGAGTAGGGAGAATGGAAGCCCGCTTTGGAGTTCGAGGGGTCCCCGCACATGCAACCATTTCAAGGTGTACATATACCCCATCTGCGTGCCCTCTGTTATTTTCGGTAGATCTAACCAGTCCGTATCCAAACACACGAACACCCTCTCCGGTTTGCACGCGAATGGCAAACCTAGCGTGGGGCATGGATACAATACCCCTGATCTACCAAAGGGACTCAAAACAACAGGCTCGAGGCAAAACCCGGCCAACCGGATCAAAAACCCTCGTCTAACACCCTAAATAAAGAAAACCGTCGCTATCACGGAGGATTCCAACGGCCGCACTTCCAAGACAAAACCAAGGCAGGACAGATTGAACCGGTCACGCTGATTACACTCCCGAAGCAACGCTCTCAGCGTTTCTAGGCTCCAGCCGCGGGTGACGCGCCGTCACAACGCTTCCTGCGTGACGTACCATGGTCATATATGCCAAGTGCGAACACCACCACATAAACCAAACAGAACAAGAGAACACTACATCGGTAGGTTCATCAGAGCCTTCCGGTGGTACTCTAACTTCTCTCTGCCAAGGACCTTAGTCAGCATGTCGGCGTGCTGCTCTCCAGTCGGAACATACTCTGCAGGGATCTTGCCCGACTTGAATAGCTCGCGGATGAAATGGAACCGCACGTCGATGTGCTTGCTCCTCGCTGAGCTGAACGGGTTCTCGATTAAGGCGAGAGCCCCCTTGTTGTCCTCAAGGACCTTGATCTTCGCCCCACTCGTCTCGGGCGCTATGAACGACAGAACGCCACGCACAAATAACGCCTCCTTCACGCCCTCCCCGGCTGCCATATACTCTGCTTCCAAGGTCGACTGAGCCGTCACTGGCTGCGTCTTGGTGGATGCACACACTACGGTACCACCTACTGACACAGCTAGCCCGGTTGTAGAACGCCTGTCTACTTCGTTGTCAGCGTAGCTGGCATCGACAAACACGCTTAGGTCTAGTCCTGACCCCCGTAGGTAGGTGATGCCGAAGTCCTTCGTGAACTTCAGGTAGGACATGTTCCGCACAAGCGCGTTCCATATCCTCCCGGTGGGTGTGTGAGCGATCTTCTGGAGCTTGTTCAGAGGCAGGGCGATGTCTGGCCTCGTCAGCTTCGTCCACATCAGGCATCCGATCGCCTCCCTCACAGGCTTATCCACCGCGGGCTCGTCATCTCTCTTCGACCTTAGCTGTGGGTCTGGAGTGGTTGCGAAGACCCGCTGGCGTCGACCTCGGCCCCGAACGCCTGCTGTTCCGGGCCCAACACCTCCTGCATCTCGCGCCTGTACATCTCCTCCATACGGCGTGTCTGCTCCTCGTCCCACTGCTCCTTCACGAGCGAGTTGCAGATGTAGTCCTCAACAATCCTCGTCCCGCCAGTTTTCAGGATGGTCGCCAGCAGTGCCTCTTCCGGGTCCGGTGTTTCTCCGGGCCCCGGCATCTCCCCGGCACCTTGCATCTCCCGGGTCTGCTTCCGCGTGCGGCCAATCTCAAGCCCATGGCGCAGCGGGCCAGCGTTCGACGCGCCCCGGAGGAGTTTCTTTCCTTCTAGCCCGCGGGGGTAGCGGTCGTCGGCTGGATCATACCTCAACTCCTCGAGGTTCTCGGAGTCCCCGGGATCACCATCGCTACCGCCGTCCCCACCTGGGTCGCCGGACTCTTCGCCGCCCGGNCCCCCCAACCTTGGCGTGATGCATCCGCTCTGCTCTCGCCCTCCCCGCCCTCCTCGTCATCTGCGAGAGGTAGCAGCTGCGGGGGAGCGGGCGATGCAGCGGGCACGTGGCGCCAGGTGAAATTGCGGGTGGTGATTACGGTTCCAGCTTCGGTTAGCATGTGAGCGCAGTCACGGGGGTGATTGTGGGCAGGACCAAGGCACCATCCTTTTTCGCCCTTGGGTTGCGACTTTGCTTTTCTTCTCGACTTGAACACGACTGTTTTGAAAAACAGGAATGTAGACCCGACAGACGGTGGGGAGTAGTGGCACATCTCGTAGGCGGATCTGTCTCCCTCGTTTGATTTAGTGGCGGTGCAGTTCAGCTGATGGCATGCACACGAAATGGCCTCGGCCCACAACCCGGGGTGGTTCGGTGCAGACCCTGGAGATGCAAGGTGCGTCGGGGAACAGTTGCGTCGCTTGTATGCGTGACGCAAGCGCGGCATCAGTGATCAACCCTACCGCTCTCTCCGCTACACCGTTGTATTTTGGGGTGTGAGGGGGGGTGAACTCTTGTTTGATGCCGTGTCTGCGGCAAACTTCCGCAAACTGCCCCTGGAACTCGCCGCCACCGTCGGTACGTGCGATATAAACCTCACACGGAACCCCTTTCGTTCGGTAGTCCGCCAGGAACTTCTCAAACCCAACCGCTGCGTCAGACTTGTGTTTCAAGAAGAAAACACGCGTCCAACGGGAGAAATCGTCTCTGATGATCAGTGTGTACCAGTTGCCACCAACGCTCCTGGTTTTCATCTTTCTCCCCAAGTCGAGATACACGCGAGGTAACTTCTCAACTGCGTGTGTGTCAGTGCTCTTCTGGACGGGTTTCACCTGTCCCTTGAACATCGAACAGCCAAGACAGGGTAGCAGCGGTCCATCCGTCAGCTGCACTCCCTGCTGCTCCGCCGTGATCCTGAGCAATGTCTCGTAGGCATGGCCATGCGCGAGGTGGTACTCGTTGAGGTCAGTGGGGTTGGCTGCTTTCGCATCGCCAGAAACAAGAAGTGCGGCACAGGCGGTGTGTAGCGTTGGCTATATTTGATCGCCTCGTTGGGTCAGCAGCTTTCCAGTCCGGGGGAACCACACCTCCCCCCCGGCTTTCGTGGTCAGCGTGAGGCCCCCCTTCATCCCCGAATACGTGTGGCCCTCCTCCGCCAACGAAGACAGCGAGAGGAGGTTGTAGGGGGCCTCTGGTACATGGGCAGCATTCAGTACTGGTACGGGTACTCCACCATCTTCCGTCTGTAGGACTAAGGTCACATTTCCGTATCCTAGAAGAGGAACGGGGGCCTTGTCGCCTCCGATCCCCTTCACCCAGCCGCTACGCTCACGGTAGTTCACAAAGTTGTCTGCACATCGGAACATGGAGCACGTGGCCGCTGTGTCGGCCACGTACACCACCTGGCCTTGTTGCACAACCCCCACTAGACCTACTTCACCAACGGTACCACACTCGCCTGGGGGGACTGCCGCGGCACAAAACGCCTGGTCTTCCACGGAGTCCACGTCGCTCTCATGCTCCACCACTTGCGCTAGGACGGCCTCCTCCGTCGCGCACTTTTCTTTGGTGTGGCCCCACCCCTCGCAGCGCGCACACCACGGCACGAAGTCCTTCTCGTTGGTAGTGCAGCCGATCGCTTGATGTCCACGATGTCCACACCTAAAGCACCGGCCCAGGAACTTGTAGTCCCCGCCACCGCCGCCATCGGCGCCTTCACTGCTGCTTCCCTTGCTCTCCTCGACTCCTCCGGATCCGCCTGAGCGGCCGCCGCGACC